>JABFPT010000319.1:7217-19201 GCA_022817245.1 Nixonia krombeini | reverse complement strand
CTCTCTCCATTTTATAAATTTCAGGGAATTTCAGAGAACAGGAAAAAATGATAACATAATTGGGTAAGTAATATACTAATACATTATTCTTCCGTAGCAAAATAAAAGAAAAGGTGACTATAAATTATATATAAATATTATTAAGAAGCAGACACATTATGTTTATTATATTTACATATTAAATAATTTATTTCGTGTATTGATTGAGTATGAAATAAAAGTATTAATCGTGAAGAAAATGACAGAAGGAATAAACATTTTGTTTACACAATTGAATGAGCGAAGGCGTCCAGTGAGAAAATTGGAAAAGTGGAGTGAAACAGAATGATTGGAAAAGAAAGAGAGACATTGTTGTTTGATTACCTGATGATGCTGCTGGGACTGTAGGTAGAGCGAGTGTTGTTGCATGAAGGACTGTAGCTGCGTGGGGCTGAGTATGTGTTGCTGCAACAGTTGCTGCATCTGGTGCAAGCCAGTGGCAGGGTTGAGCATCATTTGCGAGGAGGCCTGCGAAGGCGGCGGCGGTGGCGGCGGAGCACCGGGCGGCCCTCCCGGCGACGGTCCCTGGCTCGGGTTGGGTGGCGAGCCTCGTTGTGGCGCCTGGGGACTCTGGTGCGGACTGGGCTGCGAGCTCGGTGCCCCGGAACTGGGTTGCTGCGATTGTTGCGTGATGATCGGCTGCTTTTGCTGGGTCATCGGTGCTGTTGCGGATGTCACTGCGTGGCCGCTGGGACTGAGCTTTCCATTGCTCTGATATTCGATAGACAGCTCCTGTTGCTCCCCCTCGACAGCGCCGCTCGGAACTCTTTCCCTGCTGCGTACCACGCGGTCTCGCTCACGGTTTTCGCGGCTGTCGCGACCCTCGCGGTCCCGCGCGCCCTCACGGGACTGTTGCTGTTGCTGCTTCAGGGCTGCGAATAGCGAGCTGGCCTGGAAAACGCAAGTGCCGTTTTCACGTGAATACATTCCTGGACTTATATCCCTTATATCCAAGCTGTTCATTTCGCGATGCCGATTACTCTTTGAATGAATGATTGCCGACGCTCATTTCTTGTTTATCATTTCCCCGTTGCCACGTTTCACGGCGAGGAAAACAAAAACAAACAAGTTGGTAAACAGCGGTGACGCCCGGCGAGACGGAAAAGTGACTTGCGTTTGTTCGGGACTACGTTCAAGGCAGTTCGCCGCGCGCCGTAACTCTCAAACTTGTTAATTACAGACGTTAATTCAACTGTAATTATTTCAGGGGAATTAGTTATTGTAATCGAATCAGGGCCCGCGAGCGGGGAAGTTCCTCCTGCATCCACCGTGATTTTATAAATTGGCAATCATCATAAAACGCGACTCGAAATTCACTTTGGGCATGCAAATATTGTCCCGAATTCTGAAACTAATTTCACCCGGTCGGCGGTCAGGGATGCGACGCGGCCAAATGTGCCAACTTTCGCCGTTGTTTGGCAATAAAGCGGAAACGCGGAAACGCGTCAAAGTTTTGCCGTCAACAGCGGGCGTATCTCAAACAATATTGATCTTATCTAATGATATTCGCCAGCTATTCCATCATCGGATGGTTAGCCAAAAGAGGCTCGCAAGCGAGGCTCCCCGCTGCCCGATCGACGTTGTCTCGATTCTCTCCGACTGTTTACACGCTCAGATTTGTTTTATTAAGTTCTATCATCAAGCAGATTGTGGAGGATATAAGCGAAACTGGATAAACTCATCCTTTCTTCTACAAGTCAAATCTATTTCAACCCCTTCGCTTCGAGGCGGTGCGCACCGCTGAATGAGTTTAGAACGTAATGGAATTGCCCTTTGGAGTTACTTGCGTTGGAAAAGTGTCCTGCTGATATCCGTAGAAAGTAAATTTAACGGTTCAGTGAGAACCTTTCTCGCCTTCTTACATGCAGATTTGTAATAAACTAAAATTTTTAGACGAAGCAGTATTTTGCATCACCCGACAAATAATTATTCAAAATTACTCTCAAGTACTTAATTAGCAATCGCTTTTCAAGGATTTTGTGGACGCAGAGTTGCTTTTCGCTTTAAAGATACTTGACTCGGCTCGATGCGGTTGGTTATATAGAAATGTCCTCTCGAACATTCCCACACAATGAAAAATTCATTAGATTCTCATACGTGTAAAAAGCTAGCGAGCGGTGTTTTCGTTTGAGAGAAAGCGGCGTGTCTTCGGCGAGTTTTACACAGCGAGTCTTATGCTAATCTTATTTGTGTACGATTACGTATGTTTATAACATGCAAAGAAATTCTCGGAGCGCGTTATCTCTGTTTAGTCAGGAGGAGTCAGGTGGTGGTGTTTCGTTAGAATTGGCTCAAAGTGAAATAAAAAAACAACGAGGAATCCCAAGATAGAAAAGGAAAACAAAAGGTGCGTCACAAACGGGGTGTGATGGTACTAGATGACTTTTCGCTTTAAAACACATTCCATCCCGCTTTTCATGTTTTGCTATGCTAATGTATTCGTATTTCTAAACAAATTTTATATTCACGTTGAATTATTTTGTAAGTTGATAATTGTACGCTGCAATTTGTCGCGCAGTTAATGATAAAATTACGTTTTTCAACCGTTCTTCAACTCGAGAATTAAAACATTTTGCAATTAAATTATCCTCCTCAGAATGTCAATAAAGTAGTACATATTTTTTGTTTATTAAACTTTTCATACGCGTTCCGTTAATCCCCCAAAAAAGTGTTGAAGTTACATCTACTTTACGTGTATTTTGTTAGTATATAAAATGTTCAAAAAATCTGACTCTACGACAAAAGTAAGAAGACTTATCTACTTTATTGCTTGTTTATTTAAGTCATTGACACACTCGACGTTTCGAAATGAAGAAATACGAATCGAAATAAATAAATAAAGAAAATTTTCAAAACATGTCTTTTTTATACACTGCTACTATGAAATTCTGGAAATGTGCATGAAGGTAATATAAGTCGATGTTAATCTAAAATTACCAAATCGGTTTCTAAAGTGCATATTCACACAACCAATGATAAAAGTCAAAGTTCCTGTATAACTTTTTTTATAACATTGAATATTTGTACAGCAAAGGAATATTAATAACGTTAATCATCAATATTTTACTTTTCTTGACTGTTGCTTTCTTACGAACTAAATATAACTTTACGATATAATTGACTTGATTGGTTTGTTTCGTAATTTATTCATTTGACTTACGTCGGCAAAGTAACGATCCGGAAGGAACTAAATATGAAAAATAAAATGTTTGTGTCCATACACAAACCTGCTTGGAAAAGTCATGTTTTATGGGAACGCGGTATGCACTAGCGTGTGACACGTACGTTACATACCAATGTCACGAGAAATGTCATAATGCGCGTGAAACATGCATGAGTCGCACAATGTGGAAGTATTACATCTCGAAGTAATACCGCCGCGTCAATTATTCACAAACACGATGCCACGAACGAAGAACTACACGAATTCTATAATATACTTCACAGTGATAAAAAGTTTTGCTTCACGCATTAATATTTCTGCGAAACCGCGTCGCGTTACACGTCAAACGTTCGTCCGCTCCTTTACACCCCAACACGGAAAGCTGACTCGTGACTCGTCACGCGCAGTCCAAACATTACCGCGTTTCAATTACTTCGATAAGAACGATATCGCGGCTCCTCCGGCGGTACCGGATCGGAAATATTTATTAAGATTCGGCGCGTTGGGATCGTCCTGGCGGGTTGTTCCAAGACCCGGAACTGTCGTTATCTTCTCATCGTTAGCTCGAATGAGAATAGACGAGCGGCCGACTATTTACCTTGCGAATGAAACGCTGCGATCAGACTTTTAATCCATTTAGGGCCACGCCGTGTTCATGCGAACCTCAATCCTTTAATTTGCTAATTAATACCACGGGGTCTCTCTTAACGAAGAAGCGAAGATTCTTAAGAGTACCGGCCTCCCGAAGGAGTAGCGGCGGTAAGCGTTCCGGGCTGCGGTTAAGGAAGGCCGCCGGCTCTCGTGTGTACACGACCTATGAAAGGAATATGGGCGAAAAAAGGTGAATAAAGGAGGAGAGAGGAGAAAAGGCACGAACGTATCATGCGATGCTGGCACGAGGGCCGACATTGAAGGACCATCGACTGCGGATAAGAGGCCGGAGAGTCTCCGAAGAATCTCTGAAGAAAAGGTTAAATAAAGGACGCGGTGGGCCCGTTGTTGGCCGTTCAGATTTCTTCCGGACCTTCCTCTCATTTGAATCTCCCGGCGATTCCGTCGGTCGCGTCACCCTCGACGCACAACCACCGACAACCGCCGTCAAACACCGCCAACCATAGCCAGCCATCGTCTCCTCTTTATATCTTTCTTTTATATATTAGAATTCACGCGCTCCCATTTCTGTCCTACTGTGTTTACTGTTTGGATTTATCGTCTACCTCGAAACTTCCTGCTGTATATGAGGAAGTTTCTTATATTCGCCGAAGCACCTTATTGGAACTCCTATTTAGCGGTACCCTACTTCCCTTATCCGAAAAGCATACGAATCTCCGGTTCGCGAACTCCGTGTCTTTCGTTCCGCGTACCGCGACGATGGGCGAAACTGGCTGCCTTTATTTCGTATACTTTATCGTCTGTATCGGCCATTCATTTGTTTAACATACGTAGCGTTGATCGCGGACGGAGACATTTCGTGATTTTGACATCTGGCATATCTACCAATATTGACGAAAATGTTTCGAACTATCTGGTCTAATTCTGTATTTGTCTTAGTAATAATGCCACAAATTTACCTTACTATACACGCATCTAGTGATATGGCTTAAGTAACATGCAAATGTTTACATCACGTGCGCCGTTTTATTAATATGTTAAACCCTTTTCAGGATTCGAATCGAATGCCGTGTAAAGACAAACGTGACGAGGAATAATGAAATTATTACATGAGCATTTATTGTATATAAACATGCAACTGAATTTGTATAATGCAATGTTTGTATACACAAAGGAAAAGTTACTTTTAAGTTTAAGTTTTAGATTTAAGAAACTAATTACAAATTACGTTAAATTAAGTAAACAAAGTCGGCTTTGTGTTGCATTATTTATGCAGTAAAGAAGTGTATTTTCTATACTTGCATGTACAAAACATTGCAAGATATATTATTGATACCCGCAGGATTCAATATTAACTTTATTATTTGTAGTAACCTTTTTCTCGAAAGGAAAAACTGTGAAGTTTTTTGCGAACACATCGATTCAAGAAAAATTCGAAATCGGCAAGAGTTTCGATCTTCGCAAACTTCCTTGAAATAAACGTAATTTATTCCATAATTAAAAAAGTCTATCATGTCGGCGTGATTTGGTATGCACAATGAAATTTACTCAATATAAAACATATTTCCTCAGACAAATACACTATTTCCTCTCAGGCGCGAATGGGAAGAAAGGTATCAGTCGTTTCGTATTCACGCAGCCGCGGGCCAATCAGCCACGTCTCTTTGCCAACGCCTCCTGTTGACGTTTGTCATAATAGTTTAATCTTCAATAGCGTTACATTCAGCCGTGAGCTCGCATAATCAGACGTTGTTCCGCGCGGTGCGAGGAAATCCGACGGTGCGGGCGTATGTGTCGGTGCGTGCGCGCGCGCGTGCAGCCGCTGACGCGTGTGCTTGTGTTTGTGCGAGCGAAAAGAGAAGAGGTAGTCCAGGAGGCGGAAGAAGTATTTGCCACCCTTCACTCCGACAGCTGGAGAAATGTGGAATACAAATTACCCCCAAAACTCAAGCCGAAAACCCGTCGCTCCCTTTTGCGCATCCGCGATTTCGAACGCAACACGAGGCGATAATGAATTCGAAAATAATACGGACTCGCGGACCTTCCATTCCGCCCTGCCTTCGTTCTCATTGTCTGGACTGATGTATATTTTTTGAATTATTACACTTGAATTAAATTGATTTCATCTCAATTCGTGAGCGGCGCGAACCTTTATTTGCTATTCCACCGGCCGCGAAACAATGCAGAAACAAACTTGTCACAAGTTTGCCTTTTTATTAATACGCTTTAGGTATAGTCGTTGCGTTTCCGCATATATATTTATATATACATTACACACACTAATTCTTTGATACACCATTGGTATCTTGTTTTTTTTATTTTTAATCTGTACTATTTTCCTTCTTGCTTTTATATTCAACGTTTATTACAATTTTACAAATCCGAAGATTTCATGAGACTGAAGAATTTTGTTAATAAATGCACTATGTTTTGAGACATGCCTCGCGATGTTGGTAAAACAGGATATTTTTACAATGAAATAGTCGTGTAATTGTGTGCAAGCAAGGAACAGTTAGTCAGTGATGTTTGAGGAAATTCAACCGCTGCTAATTTATATTTCCGTCAGTGCTGCCATGTTACTTTTTGGTGGCAGCCTCGCTTTTTCAGCCCCTTTCAGAAGGCCATATCCAGAAGATCGTCGTTGTCGGGGGGAAGTCTCTTGAAAGGACACTGCAATATTGAAACGAATTAACGATTCTGCCGACGTTCGCGTCGATGAACGGGTGATTCCAGCCGGCTTGATTCTGGGCTTCAACGAGGGACACAATCGCGATGGACACTCGGGTATGAGGAGACGGTAGAGAGAGGGTGAGAAAGAGAGAAAGGGATGGGAAGGGGGCGAGAGGGAGAGAGAGATAGAACGAAACCCCAGTCCTGAGCGGCAACAGGCGGAATGTTTCTGGTCTCTGGCCTCTGCCTCCATCGTTAACGGATTGTGTACATTATAGATGCTGGCGTGATTGGTTCATCAGCCTCTCAAAAACTCGAGCTCATCGCGTTCCCCTCCCTCCCCCGCGGCTTGCCGACTCGTTTCGCAGATTCGTTTCGACATGCCGCACTTTTCTCCCTCACTACGGATAGACAATGTGTAGGATCCATTTGCCCGGGCCAGGACAGTCCCGTCTCGACTTTCTAGACGTCTCGCGGCCGGTTCAATCATTAAACGCCACTTCTGGATTCACGCGTCAAACCCAGACTGTCTTCCTTCTCCGAGCTGTCGATCTGACGATTTCCTGGGGTATGCATATGTGCACGTGCACGAGCGTCTGCACTCCAATGTTAAACAGCCGAGGCAGAACGACATTCGCGGAGGCTCTTGCCTCTTTTATGCCCGACCCCTTCTGCATTTCAAGTCTGGAAGGATGACACCTCTAATGAAGATGTGTCCTAAAATTACGCGTTTTTAGGAGTTTCGCTCCATTTCCACATCAGCCTCTCCAAAGATCAAAAGACATTTCCTATGAAGGTTAAACTTTTATAGCATGCTCGATTCCGAGTGCGTTGGCTGTTTCCAAGAGTTTGAAATCCGTTCAGCCAAGACACCGTTCACGTCGACACTAGAAAAGACGCAAATATTTAAAAGGGGAACGTGGAAATGGCGAATAACAGAAATCTATGTGTGTGAAACGAATATCGGTCTGACGTGTGCAGGACAAAGATTACTTTGGGGAAACAGTGTCGCGGGTATTCTCTGTCTACATGGACGAGAATTAACGCACAGAGGTGGGATTGTCGCAGCTGGGTAGGCGAGATACAGAAGACCGTGGGTGTCCAGAATACCGAAAGGGACGGGGCGGTGAAATCGAGTCGGTATTACGGAGAACAGCGGGTGCATCGGAGAGAGTAATTTCAGCATTCTGCGGGTTTGCTTACACCCCTCGGATCAGCGATTTCGCGAACACGGTTACGCACCGCGTATATGCAAATGAGCACTCCTGCTCTCGATATAAGACTGAGACATCCGGAATATGCGCAATTTTTCCACGACTACCTCCGGCCGACGATTTTTTACCAGAATTAAAATCTGAAAAAGCAAAGTAAACGAACGAACTCTTATCGTTAATGCAATGCCGAGGCATTGCGCGCGTATTACGAACAATCGCAGCGAGTAATAAATACGAGAGACTCGCAATACCGACAAGTTTTGTTATACTTTCCTCCGCGCTTTATTCTTTCCTTTCTTTCTTTTTTTTTTAATCAGACTGATACGCTTTTCTCCTTCTGTCTACCCGTGAGAAAACTTCCCTCTTTTCGTCCGAGAAAAAGGGAAAAAGTGTATACAGATTATATGTATGTATATACACATATACATGTATATATACATGTAGCTGTTTGGGAAAGCATAATTCTTCCGCGAGTTGGTTGTCGGTTACAAGTCGTTAATGAAAATCAAACAACAGAAAAAATTACGTTCACTTGGCAGTTACCGCTTCGACCTTCTCCCTTTCACCCCTGAGATTTTCCTGAAGAAAAGTAGCGGCGCGGGAGAAGGAGAGGGAAAGCAGAAGGATGAGGCGGGGGAGAAGAAGGGGGACAGAAAGTAGCAAGCGGCTTCATCTTAGTCAGCGGTTTCTTTCGCGCAGTGCATCAAGCCTCAAAGAGCACCATTGGCACTCCTTTTTATTTCGTTCTCCCCCTTCATTATAACTTCACAAAGGACGGCGAAAAATACCACTTACGTATTACGATTCGTCTGTCTGATCATTCGCTCGCCGGATAAAGGTATTCTTTCTCGCGATTTTTGACTAACGGTAATTCTTTCCCAATATCAGTCCTTGCACAAAATGATTTACATCACGTTAAGAAGAAGGGATGACAATTTGATAGCAACTGTATCGAGGAAATAAGATTAGACAAAACTTTTACGATCTCGTAAACTGTACGTTGATTGTGAAGTGTCTCGAGTAGTTTTAAAGTCGGTGAAATTTTACGCAGAAATTCCAGAAGAAAGCTTCGATAGTGGTGTGGAAATCCCCGAGGTATAGCTCGTCCTGCATCCACAAGGACGCACACCCTTTCGTATATGGCAGATCATGACCAAGCATACGGGTGTTCGCTTTGCTGTAGACGCATATTTATCCGCAGTCCATTTTGGTTTGTTTGCATAAACGAGAGTCCGTCTGACCGACATCGGACTGCCATCTCCGTCTGTACTTTGTCTCATTTTGCCTACCTCCGCTATACCCACGTTCCGTGAATCCGCAAGAGTGAAAAAGCTTCTCTGATCTCACGTTTTTACATACGGATTCCACCCTTATTTGCAGAACTTCTTCAGTTTCGTACAATTTAGCTTTCTAGGGATAAAGGATTCTTTTACACGTAGACCTAATTTCTTTCCGGCGAGGAGTCCCAATATGTTTCAATTTAAGGAACTCTCGGCAGTGGTTTGTTCATTGTCACATACTGGGACCGGAGTTGTTATCAAATTATTAGTGGTCAGATTTACTTAATTAAGGTTAATTAAATTATGAGATACAAATAATATTATTCAATGATATTTTATCCGATAGCACGTGTATGTGGTTAAAATGAAAGTTTTGCATATATAGTAGATCAGAGGTGTTTCGATTATACGCAACTTCTTGTAGAATTGTGTATCATTATTTTTTGAATTGCCTGGAATTACAATGCTGAAAATTTTGGAGGAAAGAACGTGATTAATAATAGCAATGATATTACCCAGCGGAGACCCTCGAGATTTCCTGGAGGAAGGAGGCACATTTCGCGTTTCAAGGCTAACTTGGCACGAATAGCGAATGAGATTGCGGTTAAAAATCGTATGGTATTATTTAAACCCCTTCTGCCTGATTCCATCGACTCCTTGATTACACAATTAAGACGAGAAACAGCAGCTTTTCTGACGCGGAAAATTATCCAACATTTTTCACGGACTGTAGAAAGGGTACGTCACTTCGGTCGAGGACCAAATCTGGACGAAAGGGTAAGGAAAATATTTCACCGTGTAAGCTGAGAAATTAGGCATGAAGCATAGGATATTCGATCAACTGTTAATCTAAATTGTTAACTGTTTATTTACGTTGATTGAAAACCTGATAATGTTTATCAGTCCCTTGTATTGTTAGTAATTAAAACACTGCCGTAAAATAAAAGTTTTGCACAGAGTTCAAATTGATGTTGTTAAGAGTTGAAAATAATTTTTAAAAATATGTTATCTGATTATTATTTTCGATATTAACGTTACCCGAACAAGTAAAAATGGAAATACACCAGCATAGTTTGTTAACAGCTTTTTTCTCACTTCATGGAAACATAAAACGGCAAGGTTAATTTTCTTGCCTTTCCAGTCGCCTTATTCTTTTCTTGCGTCTTTCCCTCGCGGTAATAGCATTGTTAATATTCAAGACATCGCAAGAAATGAATATTAAACGCTGTAATCGTTTTAACTTCGGTTCAGTCGTATCGCGTATACTGAAAATAATCGCGGGTGGGAAATGAGTTTTAGTGATCAACGAGTGTATAAACATATTCTGTTAGGCGGCAGCCGACTGCAATTAATAAATTTGACGGCAATGCTTAATCGAAATTTTAAGGAATATAAGCGCGACTCTCGTTAAATTTGCGTGCGAACATGGAGGCAAAATTGCACACGCCGAAGATTTTAAGCCGCGGCAAAAATATTTACCGAAAATCGATTTTCATTAAAGCCGTCGTAATTTGCATCTTTCGTTTTACCCTCCACCGGCCACCCTACACCAGCGTCATCCCCGAATGGCCCGCTCTCTTAAATCAAGTTCCTGCTTGTTATGCATTTTTACGCACTGCACATTGACTGTTTTTTTATATTACGAAAAAAAGCTATACACGCTTTATGGAATATTAAATTTTATTGCGGAACGCTGTTTTATAAAATCATTTTCGTCTTCTTTTTTAAACACGATCAACTTTTCTTCAATATTTATTTGAAAGTTTTACAGATGATCGTAATACTTATTTCTACGTGTGTATTATACATTTTGCAATACTATATCTCATTGAAGACATTTACCAATACATCTCAGTAAGTAATTACGTTACTCATTGCTGTTGCACTACTATTTGACAATTTTAAATATGTAAACTTAATATTTAAATAATTAAGTATTTCTAACACAAACGGAGAAATGTTATTGTGGTAATTTTAGTATAATGTTTGTGAAAATGGGAATACCTCATCCAAACTTAGCTATATAATTAAAATCGATTCCGAATGTGAAGTTTTTTCCGCTTTCATGGATAGTAAGTGCAATGGCAATAACTCTTTAATGCATAACATAAATAAGTTTAAGTCAAAAGTCTTTTTCATACGCAATACATTACAATTGCTGTACCCTTCCAAATTATATCCATCCATAAGTGCGTGTGCGAAGGTTTTTGACAAATTATTCACAGAAATTCAGTATGTATGCGCAATATAAAGTTAAGTGAAAAAGAAAAGTTTTTCCAACTTCCCTTTAGATACATTTCATAGCGAGCCGTTAACATTTTCTCGTTAACGTTTATCTTTTTGCGGGTAAGATTGCAACGAGTGTACGCACCGGAGCAATGAAGACTTGTAAACGGGTTTTATTTGTAAACGGTGGGTAAATCACGGCAGCTTTGTACCGTCGTCCACTAATTCGCGGAGAATCGCGCGTCCTCTTCTGCAAAGAACATTTGTATTCAGCGAGGGTACTCGAGGAATCCGAGTGCGCTTTAAGATCGGACGAGCGGCTTGGATGAGGTGCTTTAAAAAGAGAAAAGGAGTAAACGCGGGTGAACGAGGGAGGGAAGGGGGCCGAGTGGGGTCAGGGGGTTGAGAAAGACTGACTCGGGGGCGGCAGGGAAGGATGGCGGAGCGGAACGATCTCGCATATTTCATATGCAGGGTGCTGTTTTGCTTGGCCTCGGCAATATTATTAACATATTTTTCACATAATGCGCCACCGTGTACGTCTCTTATTTCACGTGACACCCCACTTGCGCTCGATGTAATGCGTTTTAACATTTTATCATTCATTGCGCGCCCATTGCTTTCCAAGATCCACGTCCGATACGTCGATGAAAAGTTTATGCCGCGTAAACTTTCTGGCAAACGTCGCTTCGCAATGTTTTCGAAGGACAATTCATTTGAATATGTCTTGACTTTGATTGACTCTTGATTAATTCCCAGTTTTTTTATCTTCACTATCAT
>JABFPT010000318.1:27504-38981 GCA_022817245.1 Nixonia krombeini | reverse complement strand
TTTTTACCTTTTTTCGAAAAGTTTCGCGCGTTTGACGATCGTATCGATCCCACTGCGTCGTCGTCCACGTGGTACGTTCCACGTAGGTTTTGTAAAGTAACATTTCGTGTACTATTTAAGGCGATGTCTACACAAAACGTTCATTTTATATCTTGTTATTAATTCATAGAATTTTATTCATTTCCTGTACATATGTCGGTATACGTCCTCAACAACTCGAATTTCCAAATGAAGTATTGATTTTGGTATACGCTCAACGCCTGCTGAAGGCTTTTGGACGTGACCTTTAAACGTGATTTATAATTCGACATTTAATACGAAATGCTAACGCTTCGAAGTAATTACGAGATTCCTACGAACGAAAATGAGACATAAATCTGTCGCGTCAGTTTAAAAAATACTATTCTTCGTAAGGAAATGATAGACGATAAAAGTTTGTGTATAGATAAGATTTTTTACGACGGCATTAAAGATGTATGCTAAAACCGGAAACTTTTCTGCTCTAATTATGCAATCCCCGTTAATTAATTAACGATCGAAGTTCTTGGCTAACTTTTATTATTAACGCGTCTGCCGTATCCTTAATAATAAATAGCCATCGACGAGGACCAAGTTACGAAATAGTGGAACGCTATCCCAACGTTGCCGCTGCCAGTTGATTTTTGTAGGTCAGGATAAACTGGCACAAGGGGCTGCCTCGCTCGCCGCCGCCGCCGCCGCCGTCAAGCCCACGCAGTGGCACGGATCGACGTTGAAACAATGGGAGATCGGGAAACGGCAAGTCGGACGGCGGAGGGTGAGCGAATGGCAAGCCGGGAAGAGGGGAGTGCTAGAATATTCAGGTATTAATCAGTGCGAATGTCTCTGATTTTCTAATTTATTACATAATTCATGCGTCTGCTCACACGGACTTACAGGCGCAGGAACGCGAGACGACGCCGGCGCATTCCTTTCTAATTGGAAGTTCGTAGCGGCGAGAAGAATCCGCGGGGTGACGGACGGCGGGAGGGGGGATGTTTGATCGTCATGATTAATTAAACATGACTGCAGTGGCAAAGGTTGGGACGGGCAAACGGTACCGTAAACATTCCAGTGGCGTCATCTTTATTAATTATGTTGAAAAAGCCGGGAATCGATGTCTTAATTAGGATCTTGTCGAAGTAGCGGCGATCAATAGCGGCGGCATTGTCGCGGATTTCGAAATGCCCTGTAAATGCCGCGCAAAGCCAACTCGCCGGATTAATTATATTTACGGCGGGAAGAAATTTTCGATGCTTTCCCGCCGCTATTAATACGGCGAATACACCTGTTCGAGTATCGGTGAAGGAGGGTGGGAAAGGGGGAGGGGCGCGATGGGAGTGCGAAAACTCGCGTAACGAGCAAGGCGCTATCGCGTCACTTTTATTGCAACGGCTGTCTTCGACTGCCTGGCTCTCATCGTTATCCGAGGCACGACGGAATAATTTGATATATTGCTACATCTACGCATAAGCGACGGCTGATCGTGGTTATTAGGTTGGCGCGAGTTCTCGTTCTCTTCGACGAACGATCCCTGACCTGCGCCTCCCCTCCCCCGTAACCACTCCAACAGCGTGCGTTGCGAATTCGCATCGTGAAGTTAGTTGTTATGCCGGTCGCAACCACCGAATAGGATTATTATCATACACCGCCATCCCTTCCTGCCCCTCGCCGTCGCCATTCATCGTCTCCCTAGACGAGACCAACTAATCGACGACGATCGGGTGATTTTTGATCAATTACTCGGCACGGCGTTCGGCTGATCGGACGAGGGGTGGGGAGGTGACGGAAGATCCAACGGCTGTGGATTGACAGAAGATCGTGTGTCGTTTGTGGATTGAGAGCTACGAGCAACGCGACATTTAATTCGCGCGCACAGTTTTGTCACCAAATTGCCGTTAGGCGCCATTGTATTTTTACAAGCAAATGACATACGCCGCGTCACCGGAGAGTTTGTGTATTCACTTTTCGTGCATGTGCAAGCGTACCGCGCTTTGCCCGGGGGTGCGACGGACAGCAGAAAGGACGGGAAGGGGAGGTCGCTTTGACGCCTCCGACGGGAGGCGAAGTGGAAATTCAACGTATTCTATTTCATCGATATCTCCACCTAACTCGGATGAACGTTATTCTCGTTACCGGGGTATACATTGATGGTTAGGCAAATGTATCCACGATGCCTGACGAGAGCAGCGCGGTTCTCGCATTCCGTTAATTTCGCGTCGACGTGTGCACACGTACGCAACCGGGGGGGAGGGATGGGGAAAGGGGCGAACGCCGTAGCGTAACATTGGCTCTCCGGCTCATTCTCCGCAGCGATGACAAAGTTTGTTTTCTTTATTTCCCAGCGTCCACGGGCGACGTGACGCTTGGAAAAATATTAGCACCCTTTCCCCCGAACACCCGCTTTTTTTCGCCAACGAGCTACGGATTAAAATTCATGGAACCAGCTAACAGCCGCGGAAATGACGGAATGAAAAGCAACGGGAAAGGAAAGTTTGGCTTTTCGACTGTCCAGACGGAGGCGGGAACGATGATCGGAGAGTGTATAGAACCGTGTGCCGAATCGCGGATACGGCACAATGTGGCGGCGTATCGGATGCCTTTTTTGAAGTGGGACGCGTTACGTGAGCGCTCGTGCAGACCCGGATGGACATTGTAATGGGGCTTCGTTAGGACCTTATTAGGGCAGATTTACTTTCCTGATCTGGCCCAGAATCGAAGCGTAGCGGTTTTAACGCGATTTACATATTCTCCTGATCGGTCCAGTTACGCGAAACTTGTAATTTACCGAGCTCGGTTAGATCGCCTAAGCAAGTGGAAATAAACTGAAAATATCTGTTGCGGCTGGATTGGATTATCTAAATATTTAATGAAGCGTGAATACCGTAAACGAGTTTCGCTACTTGTGACAAGTTTGGGTATGATAAAACGGCGATGCTTCGACGTTACAAAATAATCTGGCAACATGGAAAGAGAATTAGATATTAATGCCTGGACTGTAATCGAGCGTGATAAAACGGCTGATAATAGTACTGTTGAGAATATTTCAATGCAAATGCTGTCAAAATGATCCGCAATTAGATACTGTTGGCATTACCTGAAGTATTACCAATAAATCCAGTTTTATTTTGTCAAATTTATCGAGTGTCGTCAAGTAATCGTCGAAATAATCAACATTTTTTGTTCAATTTTTGCTTATCACACGTATCTCATCGCGTATATGAGAGTAATTAATGTTTGCGATATAATCGTAACAACCAATCGTTTTAAAAGCTGAAACATTGAAACTGAAACAAATCAGCCGTTTTTGCAATGTCCCTAAAGATTTAAATTGCCAAGTTGTTGGCGTATATAAACGAAACTCAATA
Organism: Nixonia krombeini; assembly: GCA_022817245.1. Classification (NCBI taxonomy): domain Eukaryota; kingdom Metazoa; phylum Arthropoda; class Insecta; order Hymenoptera; family Scelionidae; genus Nixonia; species Nixonia krombeini. The sequence continues at coordinate 35,595 of JABFPT010000318.1, read as the reverse complement.
CTCATTAAAGCTCGCTGATAAAGCCCACATTCAGTTCCGGAAGTATAATGGACCGTCAGCAGTGGCAAATCCGCGTCCATAAGGAATGCCAACCTAATCGTTCGCGTCGAGTCAAACGCTTAAAGCGGAAGTACGTCGCACGTTCTATTTCACACGGCAACAGGCAAGATCGCAAACGAGGTATTTGCGGACAGACGCTGTGGCAGTGCGCGACTCGGCCAGGCTTCCATGTGCCGCAGTTCCACGCCGGTAACTGGTTCGCGGTTGCGTCGGTGACGATTTTCAAAAGGAAATATCGTAGATAAAACTGGTTCGGTCTCGCGCGAAAGAAGTGTCACTCGTGGCGAGATATCGCCGGCGGGAAAAAGTTTTACATCTTTATTGGCCGCGTCCCGCGGCAAGAAGCGAAATTAATGCGCTGGAAGGCACGCTGCGCGAAATTCCGCTCTCGATCTTCGGCAAATGAACCGCCGATAGCGAATACTTGTCAATTAAGGAAAGCCAATCGACGGGCGACTCAATTTGACGGAATCGACCTTTTCCACACTCGTAATGGAAGCCATCAATCAGGGGTAATAGTATAATGCAGTTGGCCAAAAATGAAAGAGTCCGCAACTAAGTGGCGTTTGATACGATCGCTCAATAATCCGGAGAGCGGAAGCGCACCGTAACTCGCCCCATAATGCACTCGATAAATTGTTAATAGCGGTAATCGCATCGCAGCGGCAGTTCCACCGTACCGACGCTCGCGGATCGATCCGCGGCCGATTAAATACCGACTTCTTTGCCGATCGTTACGGCCGGCTCGAACTCTTTAACGGTCGCTAACGCGATTGTCCGTAACTCGGCGGGGAGTGAAGAGCTGCTAACGAGAAAAGTGAGGCAAACGAAGCGTCTCTCCGTTTGACAGTGTACATTTGAACGGGAAATCGACACCGACAAGAATCTTGACCGACCCGTTAAGTCACTCGTGAAAACCGTTAGCAAAGTTATTCCTAATTAGCGAAGTTAAGCGCTCGAGTCTTGATCCAATCAGCGATACAGAATATACGGGAAGCGTGCGAGCGTGAACTTCCCTATTAACCTCGGCCGCGGAGCATCGTGATCTCACGAAATTGCCCACCGATGACGCGGTTCGATGATAAACGCGTCATTCGCCGGTCCCGGTTTCGGGTCATTTTTTTACCGATTTCTCTACTCGAAACAAAGCGTGGCTTCGCTGTCCGCCGGGCATGCCCGCGGCCCGCAAGCGCGACTGGATACTGCAAAGGGGGATCGGGAGAAGGGATTTTTAAAGGTCTGTGAGAATCGTACGGCCCGCTGGCGCACGTGGGCGAGCGGGCTCGACGGGGAGGGGGAGGGGGGGGCCGAACCGAATATGTACGACTAACCTAATACCCGTGTCAGCAAGCCCAAGTTATTTCCAGAGATAACGCCGAATGAAATCGCAAATTATTTCCGTCTGGTTTGCACTTCATCTCCCGCATAACCGAAGTCTCACTTAAGGCCAGCCGCTTTTCGCTCGGCGAGTAAAATCGGATTTTAATACGACAAATACCGCTTCCACGGCACGACCAACCACCTCACTTTCCGTCACGGGGAATTAACAATGGACGCGGAATTTATCGCTTCGATATATTTCTAATAGATTTCAGGACCTTGCGATCGAATTCGATAAAACAGTGGCGGGTTGATGAAATTCGCGTGCGTACTCTCTAGCTGGACACGCAGGTTTCTTAGTCATCGTCGCCTTCTGGAAAGAGATACCTTGACAAGAGTTGTGCAAACTCGACAAAGGCAATTTTCTACTCATATTCAATTCTTTTTTTGTTCTACCTATTCTTATATGTATATATATATATATATATATATATATATATATATATATATACATCTAATATGTATATACGCAAATGTTTTTTCTATTGACACATATTAATTTCGCAATTTTTGTTTAACAACGAAAAATAACCTAACCTATATTGACCAACCAGCCAACATCTTTCTTTCATAAATTTCACATTTCACAACTCATCATACTGAAATTGTATTAAAAATATTGTTACGCAAATGACACGTTCCTTCGTGCAATTTGTGCGGAATTGGCAACAGTGTAGCCGTATAATAAATACGACTGTCCGCTCCGAATTGCATTGTGAGCTATTATACATCGAACTGGGATCATGCGCGATGTCCCGATACTAAAATAGAGCTGCATAATCCATTTAACGACACTGTTTCGTGGAAGTATTAAGAACATGTTTACTCCGTAGTTATTATTAATCTCAAAGGTAACTGTCATCACGGTAGACGCATAAACGCCAGCCAATATCTCAGCGATGACAAACGCGGTGCGCATCTTTTTCTACCGGCTCGTAAACCGCCCGCGACTGCCCGAAGACTCAATTCAGGGCTCGGGAAATGAATCAACGGAGGAATCAAAGGAACATAAAATTAGCTGTAAAGCAATATCTTTAATAGACTGCGTTGATCAAAGTAGCCCGAGAGTGGCGATCTTTCGTCAGACGCTGCAAAAACGATACCTGTATAATTCGCACTGACGAATGTTTTCTCATCCCATTTTTCGATCAATTATCCGGAACAATGTCGAACGCGTCGCTCGATTTATATTCGCAATTCACGCCGCGGCGAAATTACATATTCCGGCGATGGGTAATTAACCGTTAGTTACATTCAATGTGATAATTAGTTTGGAAACATAACGAAATGAATAACTGCGGAGGAACGGAACGATGCTCGCTGTTTTTCAACACGCGTAAATATTGTTCGTAAATATTTGAGGGGATGATTAACGAGGTATAAACAACAAATGGTCTACAGTCCGGGAATCTAAAGGGTCTCGTGCGTATTTTAAGACAGGCTGTTTAGGAGTATTGATAAGTCACAGAAAAGTTGCCATTGCTTGTAACTGGACGAGGAAACATTGAGTTACTGTTTAAAACATCCGCACAAAATGAAGAGACGGAAATGAACGTATTTGATACGATATATTCCATTCTCGCCGAGGACATTGCATTTACCTCGATTTCCTCTAATTGTCGATCATATACGTGTCGCCGGTTCTAATACAAATAGTGTAATACAAACAGTTCCACTGCTTGTTGGGCAAAACAAACTACGTTAAGTCACGGTATTTATGGAATAACAAATAAGGAAGCAAAAAATGTCGATTCATCCTGCTTAATGTAGATGTGGAAACAGCTCTGACGAGGTCGCCATTGTGAACAAGAGTGGCTTGACGGTATGGCAGAGGGTATGGCACTGACGTATGATCAGTTAAGTAATTTCCTCGATAACAATGATAAAACTTCGTGTTTAATAATTGGTTATTGGTTGTTGCAAGAATAGAAAAAAACAAGCGGAGATAAGCCGCGAGACTAAGACCGCGCGTTTCCAAGACACGCCGTATCGGGGAGATAAATGTTTCCGCGAAAGATTCGAGCGGATAACTGGCCGATTGTAAATCGCATTGTTCGATGCACGGTTATGTCGGACGCGAGATAAATTAATTTCCCTCCAATTTCCCGAACAGTGGATCCGTGCGCGATTACCCGCCCGTCCGTGTGAATACTCATTATCAGATGTTTGTACGATACGAATGAGGGTACTCTTGCGGGCGTCCTTTGTAGAGTACGGAACAGAGCAGCGTGGTGAATTTAACTCCGGGTCCGAATTAAGCGTCTAATTGTGAAGGCGACACGTGCACCAGCCGAGTGGGCCAAGTCATAGAGGGAGCAAAAGGTGGGAAGGTGCGGCGACGGCGGCGGCGAGGGCGGGGAAAGGAGGAGGAGCAGGAGGAGGTGGAGGTAGCAATTAACTTCTCCTCGCGAGATTAGAGCGAGATATTACGAGATATCGAGCGACTTAACGGGAACACGCGAGAGACTTCAAAGGCAGTAATAAACTGCCTCTAATGAACCCCTTATCGCAATCGCCGCCACCCTCGCACCACTTCCCGTCCTACACTCTTCGAGCTTCTCTTTCTCTCCGCACTGCCGACATCACCTTTTCCTTCGTCTCGTGTACGTGCCACGACGGATCGCCTTCGAAAAATTCACCATCTCTTTCTCTCTCTCTCTCTCACGCTCCATCTCCCCCCCTCCCTCTCTTTCTTTCCATGTCTTCGCCCGTTCTCTCTGTTTCTCTACCTATATTGGTTATTACCCGCAGCCCGCGATAAGAGATTATCGCAACAGATCGATCCCTCGACTACGTGTTTCTCTGTGTTTCTACCTGTTCATGTTTCCGTGCGACACGAGACACTTGCGCTAAATAATGATCGGCCGGCGGCCTCGACGCGACTTTTTCTCGGCTTTAATAATCCTGATAAAGTCGAAACACAAGAGTTGGCTGTGCCCCGTGGGCTACAATTACGGACGGTATCTCGCCCGATGATGGAAATTATTCATTCCCGATCATTACCCGGCTGACCATTCGTCTTTCGCGCCTTTCCACCATCGGATACGTCCGTTGTTTCACGCTCGACGGCTGCGGAAGGAATAAACGTACCCGGAACGGGTGGAATTGGAGGAGGATTGTTGGAGCTGGGGGGAGGGAGGGAGGAGAGGAGAGAAAGCAGCGCGACGAGAAGCCGTTACTCCAACGCACTCTCTTCGGCGTCGTCGGGTGCCGTCAAGCCCAATCATGTTGATTCAACAAAGTACCCACCTACCAAATTGCCGGAATTTGGTATTCGGCCAGGAGGGTGAGAGTGCGGCGTAGGTAGTGGTGCTGATAGATGTGGATGTGGGGGCGATGGGGAGCCGGTCTGATTGCACATCTAGGCCAAGCCAGGACCGCGCGACATCGTCCCGTCAACGCGCTCCAGCGGAAAGCGACGCGACGATTGGCTGCGGGCCTCTCTCGCTCGCTCGCTCTCCCGTTCCACTCCTCTCTCTTTCTCTCCCGAACCCCGACCCCGAGCGCGCAGGGATGGTAGGGAGTGATTGGACGCATCCCGGTGATTGTGGCACCCCCGACCACCTCGCCCCAGTCCACCGCAGCACTACTCGCTCCCACGCTCCCCCCGCGACACCCTACACGGCTGTAAATCGAGTTTACCCTCTTGCCGTGGCTCAGCCCTTCAATCAAACTGATTGAAACATTCCTTGAATCCGAAAGAAACGAACCAAGCTCCCTCTCGCCAACGCCGCTGTTCCTCCCCCACCCTCACATCCTTCTGCTCCACGCGACTTTATGCATCATTTTCCTTTGCCGGATCCGCACCCCTCCACTCTCTTCTCTTTGCCAAGCCGCACGCGTGAGCGTGATGTATACGCACGTCAACGATTCCACTTTCGAGTAGATTTCACGTAATGATACGATCCGGACGGCTGCTCTTGTCCGCTTTTCTCGGGCGCATTGTAACCGGGATTGTACTGGCATCTTCCGTTTAATGGGCCAGATTTTGGAGAAAAGGGACCCTTTTATGGAACGAGGCCGATTTTCCGATGCCCGTTACACGTCTTTCTCTCAATTGTACCTTTCGGTTCGGCTCAATCTTGAATACGAATAAGGAAAATAACGTACAGTAGTATGTATAAATTGCCAAATGGTTTTACACTCTTGTAAACTCTCAAAGTGAAATCTAAAGCAACTGGCGATAAACTACAACTCAGTCGTCCAATATACCATTTCTTTTACTTTCGGATTTCTAAAATACAAAAATATTGTAACATTTCAAAACTTAACCATTTGGAATATTCCTGGTTTATATCCTTTTTTACCTGAGCTTTACATTTTCCTTATTTTTCCTTCACGCGTTAACGAAATAACTATAAAAAGCTTAGTTGGGTTTAGTAGTGATAACTTTAGTTTTGGCAATATTTTTCAATGCTTTGTACGAAATGCTAGATTATTATTGCCACAAAAAAATGTTTCATTGAATTCCGCTACGCGATATTCCAAGTTGTATAGCGCGAGGATAAAGAAAAATTTATGTGCAGAGGAAAGAAAAAAGAAGATCCGTAATTGCCGAATGAACATTAACTTCCACTTTTAATTTACTATAACGATTTCTTTTCCATTATAAGTTTATATTCATGTTGCTATTACGAGTAACGAGATGTTGCGTTTGTGTGTATATATCACCAGCGCGAAATGCCAGTCGGTACGAATCGATAACCATTCCTATTTTATCGATTATTTTAAGAAACTGTTTCGGGAGATTACTTGAGAAAATTGTTCGCCGAGCATATTCTTATAAGATGTAAATTCATGTGCATTTTAATAAGTTTTTAAGCAATGTTTAAGGTCGAGAAGGTATTCCTAAATAAGCAGTAATTTGGGTAATCACTTAACCGTTTTACCAAACATGTTAACAACTCAAAGTAATAAACCTGCTTTCTACTATGATAAACTTAAATCGGCCGAAAATTTAGGCAGTAATCCAGAACCGTGAGAGGTATCCACTCAAAGTTAACTTCTTCAGAAACAACATTTGTTAGGTGAAAAAAATATTGTTTACTTTGTGATTACCTTTTGCTAATTTTATATCATTAGCGATATAGAAAAGAGAAGAGAATTGTAAAACTGATAAAATTATTTCAGGAAGATTTCAATTTTCTTCCATTGGCAAATAGTTTAACTTGGAAAGTACTGAATGTTCAATAATATTCCTGAAGAAGTGCTAAATTTTTTTAAAAGCAGACATTTGAAGTTGGTTTTGAGAAACTGACAGGTTTATTATCTGAACTTTTAATGATACTGATCACAGACTGATTTTCTTTAAGCTAACAAAATCGTTCGTTACAATTACTCAAATTTGCTACATTCGATAACGAGCCACTGATTAATGCGAAATTAATTGCCACAAGTTTCGGAGGTCCGTAATTATTCGTTGCAAAGCTTACCCGCAACTGCTTATTTCGTCTATGGAGAGAACAATAATACAGTTGCATATGCGGAACGTGCCATTAGTCTCTATATTAGAACGCAGCATGTACGATTACAATCCCGAACGCAAGAATTTCCTGTTACACTTTTTCCTTTGTATCAAGTCGCGCATTGTACTCGTCGCTAGTTAAACCCCGGAGTCTCTGCAAACCGTGTGTTCCCGGCACTGCTGCCACTCGATCCGATCAAGATGTTTACTCTGGTGTTGCGTCCATTTGCAAATGAGCGCGGCATCCGAAATAACTCATCCGACCAGGAGCTGACAATTACGCGACGTACGTTTCGGCGACGTTTACGAGTGAGAAAGAACTGTTGGAATACCTCCGGGTTGCGAGACAGAGGCGTTCCGCGAGCAACCGACCTAAGCCGTGTCATATCTATTCCGGGCAGACGGGCTAACTAAGTTCAACGTCTGTTTCTCATTAAATTACGGTCCGACCTCGAATTCTCTAAATTTGGAGCAGTCCTCGCCAATTAGCTACCTTTCCTACCTACCGACCCGTTTGCCTCGGAATTCGACTGCTCGCGAGCCATCCGACGCCTCGCGATGCTTCACGATCGTTTCCAAGAAACGGATTTTCATCGGGAAGAAAAAAAACAGCGTGTTGGTCATACCTGGTGTAGTCGGCTTTGCAGAGAATCATGTTCCCCTTGGTGAAACACGACTGCCCCATCTCGGCCAGAGCCGCGCCGCAGGATGTACACTTTAGACAATTGTTGTGCCAATAGCGATCCAACGCTAGTAACAACCACCTTTCCACTATCCTCCCACCGCATCCTGCGCACTGTTGAATACTCGTAGGGCCGCTCGGTCCACCCTCTTGCTGCAAAGAAAACAACTACGTTATTATCCCCAAACTCGGCCAACGCTGCTTCGCACTTTCCCACGTCATGCAAAATCGCCAGCGGTATTTTTATATTCTCCTCGACATCGTTTAACGGTATCCGATACAGCGCAAATCGAAGACGGTGACGCGGCGTTATCTTAGCAAGCGCGTCGCAATTAGACGTGAATTGTGAGTTATACGTGCGGTTATTTTTCGTTCACACAGCGCGTTCTTATTATTACACATAAAAGTGTTGCTTTAATTACACCGCGCATGAAATTCATTAAAATGTAATCATCATGAATAATATATCACTCGATATAATTAACTCGTATATTATTGTACAGTG
>JABFPT010000317.1:15003-25050 GCA_022817245.1 Nixonia krombeini | reverse complement strand
AAGCTCACGTTATTCGATATAAGGCGTTAACTTTAGTCATAACGAAATTGAAATTGTATTTATATTGTATGACATTAAAATGATGCATTGTGAATAGAGGCCAAAAATAAAATATTCTTGTTAAAACGCAAAAATTATTCTTCCACGTAACATGAGAGTTCGTGTTATTTAAAATCCGTGCATTTTTAAGAACTTGTTGACAAATTAATGCAGAATTGGTAGACTATTCAATTAGTCTAGATTTACCAAGTATTTCGTTGTAGTACTACTTGTACATCATGACGTCCGGGGACTGGTACATGCACATGTATGCATCGCACAGTAATCTTTTAGCGTGTTCCGGAAGTTGGCGATCGTCTGTTAAATCATTCAGGAAACGTGCTCCTTCTTCACTTAACCAGTATGGAAAATCCGAGCATGGTACCATTTCAGGTATATTGTACCCATTTTGTTCACCTATTATTGAAAATTGAAAGATAATCGTAGAGGGTTTCAAGAATATTAGAAGATTTACAATATCTGAATTCTAATTTTTCGTTTTGTTGGTTGTTATCATGATATTATATACCTTTCCTGTCTGCCATGGAGTCAAAGAAACACCATGGAGCTTCAGATCCAGAACCACATTTCACAAAAGAAACATAATGCGAAGTCTCAATACATACAACAGCTGATAGTTCCAAGTAAAGCCGAGGAAAAACGGGGCAATGTTCTTGCAATACTGTAAATTCCACGGGAACCATTAGTTCTTTTGGTTCGTGATTTGTTCTCTTCTCGTGCTGATGTGCCTGTGAAACAAAATTATATTTAGAGAGAAGTTATATGTTTCTGAAATGTTCGTAAATATTGTTCGCATTTCAGCTTACCTTTTCTAAACACTCTAAACAAAAAGCTATACTTTCTAGGCCCACTCCACACTGTCCATAACATTTTTTGCACTCGTACTGAGCCAATTTTCCGCATACGGTACATTGTCTAGGTGCTGTAAGTAACAAACAAATATGTATTTCTTTTGCCTTTTTTCAACGTCCATTTTCTTTCGCTAACGGTCCCCTTATAAATAATAGATCACTGTTGTAAATATATGAATAAATACAATTACAAATAATTATTTACTTGTGAAATACACATGTTTAAATTTTTAATCAACTACGTTAGATTCCGCTGATCATTAACATGGTATATTGTATGAAGAGTTTGTTGTTAAACGAAAATATCTAAACAAGAAACTAGTCTCATATTTTACGTGTAAAAATTATATAATGTAATGAAGATTATTAATATGCAAACTTCTATTAGATCACTAGTATACTCAGTATCTAATTAGACTCGACACTAATATACAAAATTGTTATTTGATTTTTAACCAAACGAATCGATACTTAACAGTCTTCTATTATATCCGTCACATCGAGTAACAACGTCGGTTGTATCTTCTGATACATTTTGAATGATTTTCCAAAGCGAGGCATCTGTATAATCAGACAAGACGGTACTTCCTTCAACCTAATGTTACTTGTTAAAAAACTCTGCTCCAAAAGCTGTTGTACGGTAGGTAAATTTAAGTCATCATCTTTTTCTACAAAGAGTTGGTAATGGTATGCTTCTTGACCAGAACTCAGTTTGAGGAATGGTTCTGCGTTTAGTATTTGTGCAACTAAAGATGTTAAGAACTCTTCGGGATCTATAAAAATTCAAAAAATACTCTTGTTTATTTTACCAAGTGAATAAAAGAAAGTCATTTCCCATGGAAATACATTACCTTTTTCTTCACTTGTGAGTCCAGAGACGGAAGACAATTTTTCTAATAATGTTCGTAGTTTCATAACATGATCTGCCCGAACAAATACATTTTTTCTTAATGGATTTACTATCTCTTCTCGCAGTACTCGTTGAACTTCTTCGTACTGAGGGCAGTCGTTTTCAGTTGGCGGCCTATTAGTGGATAAATCATAATCATACATTTATCCTGGGAGTTGTTTTCACACATTTCATTCATATATTTATTCTTAAGCAGCAATATGCATACCTATATAACAAATGATCAAAAACACTGGTGAAAGTGAACATGCTAAAAAGAGTTGCATCTAAATAACAAGAATTATGATGACCCTGTATCCCGCGTGGTTTGCCACAAATGCTCTCAAGATTTCCTTTAACACAGATAGGCCGTACTGTTCCTGGTACTAATGCGCTGTCTAGTTCTTCGAAGTTATTGGTATTTACTTGCAATGTCTGATCATTAATCTAGAAACAAAATGAATTAGATTTTCATTTAAAGAGAGTACATTTGTTATGTTGCTTAGTGTTGTTACATACAGTGGGATCATACTGATGGCAATGTTTGAGATCTGTAAAATAGGCCCTATGTGGTCGACAATCAAAGTATCTGGTATCTTTGTACATTCCATCAGTAGCAAGTAAATGATCGTCATCCTAAAATAACAACATTAGTATGACAAAATTACAAGCCATTACCAATCTTCAAAGGAATATGAAAGGAATTTACAACGATAGTTACCAATTCTACAGCAGCCATCAGTTTTCCAGGTGCCATTCCTGATGGTATTCCAATCCATCTTATAATACCTTTTCGTGTATCTTTACCTAAAAGAACTTGCACATTCGATCCTATGTTTAGTTCACTTGTATTTTGTGCCACTTCACTTCTATTACATTCTTCTTTTTGTGAAGATCCTCCTAAATTGAATATGATATTTGTAAAATATTTTTCACTGTCTATGAAAGTACTTTATTTAGAAACACAATGTACTAAGATATTACAAAATTGTAATACTCAGTACTATCTTATTCAATATCAAATATTGTATGGTAATTAACATTTTTTTATTTTTAGTTAAATTAATATTAAACAATTCTGAATTCACATAAAGTTATAAAATCCAAATAAATTTAATGCACAATTCAAAACGATATAAAATTACATGTCCTGTCAAAATGTACATTTTTCACAGTCAGTGTATTTTCATTCATAGTTATTGTAAAAGCAAATAATTTGTATATATAATCTCTCAATTTGTGAATTGAATTTAGAGTATAAAAATATCATGTTGAGCTCGAAATTTTGATTCATTGTATTTTCAACTTTGGTTTTTGCAATTTTAAAGCAGATATATTTCTTACTGTAATATAAATATTTCTCACGACCATAGTTAACTTCCAGGTCACTGGTTTCTTGGTTAGATTCTACATCACTGCTCCAATTGTGTTCTAATACAAGAGTTGGGATATTTTGCAATGTTGTAGCCATTTCATAACAAAATTCCAATGAACACAACGTTCACTAAAGTGCTGCTGACTTTGGGAGTGCTTGTACTGTCTATTTTTATACTCTTAAGTTATTATTATCCTACTCCATAGTACACAGGAAGCTGATCAGAGAAGACAAGTTTCCTTGTATTCTTATTAAACACAACATGGAGTCTAGTGTATCTGTTATACTTTGCATCCTTATTCGATTGAAAAAATTAATTTACAAAATGATAAGAACCACTGACATATAATAATCATTAAGATAGATAAAAACTGTACATTTATACAGAACATAAAGGAAGTTTATTCATTGAGTATATATCAATATATAACAATATTACAGGAAATAACATACCAAAATATGAATGCACGTATTGTTTTGAAGTATTCCGCATATCTTTCCTTGCATCATTTTGCACATTTGTAGATTTAGTAAAATTTGTTGGACATAATTCTTTCACAAGAGAACTATTTTCACTATTATTATTTTTGTTGTCATTAAACCAAGTGTTCTTTTCTAATACTGACACATTGCCATTTTTTTTTGACAAAGTCTTACACTCCTCATTGAAGCTATTACTTATATTGATGGTTGAATCTTTTAAAAGTTTAGGCATAAATATTTCACTGTTTGAAAATGTATTACTTTTCTTCATACCTCTATTGTTATCTGAAGCATCCTTTATTGGACAAACATTAAGAACTGTTGCATATGTTCCTTTTACCTGAGCACTTGGAAAATACTGTGAGTGAAAGGATTCACACTTTTCCTAAAAAGTAGTTTATCAAATGTATGTACTGAAATATAAAATTGAAAATACTTATACACATAATTGTTTTTCTGTTAACATTTACCAATATATCAAGAATGTAATAAAATCCTTCTCCAATTTCGGGTAACTTTCCAATATGTTTAACAATAGCTGAACTGACAATAGATTTTGGTTCATAAATGTAATTAACTTTACTATTAACATGAATACTTTGCAGTTCTTTACACAGTTGAGTATTAGTTGCAATACTTAGTCTATCTTGTAAAGGAATTGCAGCTAATAACTGTGCAATCAAAGGTGTCACAGGAATGAGATCATTATTTGAACATCGCCATTCTGTTTCATTCCATATATGTGAATCCTTAGATTCTTTCACACGTATCTTGAGGCAAAAGGGCTCTACAGTTCCATGTGTCTCTACGAGCATACCTGCATGTAGTTCAGCAACGTTCTTTTCACAGACTCCAGACATTCTCAATAAACATGTTTTCTTTTTTGCAACATAATGCTGGATATTTGAATGATTAATATCACTTTTATACAATTTTTTATCCATTATGCATAGTAATATATAATTACTTATTTCTGAATTTCCATGTTTGTGATTTAATTTGTAGATTCTGATTATAAGTACATATCATTTATTATAATAAAACTGTAACAAATAAAAATAAAACAAAAAAATAATTTAATTTTATGATGAAGTTCATGTATTATATCATAATGTAAGAAAACATACTTTTAGAATAATTTATTATTTAAAAGTAATTAGCGTATTTTGTACCAGTATATTATACAATATATAACATGATTAATTAATGTTAATGAAAGTCAAATTTATATTTTTAATTTTTTCACATTGCTTTAATTATTACTCTATTAATGTTGAAAATATTACTGTTATAAGTAAAACTAACATCATTGTTTTCTTATGTAACAAACATTGCAGCATAAATATTATTAATATATTTTTGCCTATTAAATAATTTTTATAAAAATATTTACTAGCTATTTTATTCATTTATTATTGCAAAATACTATACAAGATCAATAGCAATATGAATTTATATATATGATAATTTAATGACGTTTTCAACTTACGAAGGAATGTAAAACGATGTTTTCTTTGACAGCGTATGCATAAACTATATTTACATTTGTAGTATATCCTTATTAATTTTTCGGTACGATGATTATTTGAATTACATCTTGTCATCTATATTTGAACAAATTACACTTTTAGACCGCAACGCTGAATTACGCATAATTATATATCTTTTGTCAATAAATAAAAAAGAATTTAACGTTGTTAAGGTTAGAGCAATCTTTTTCATTCATTGAACGAATTTGTACTTCAAATTTTTGGCGCATTTACATCGAAAAGTGACAGCAAAGTGTATTTTTTTATTATGATCTGAAGTTTATTTATGGCAGTAGTACGATTTTACAAAGTAATTACTAGTATTTATTGTACGAAATTTCGAATTAACGAATAAATGTATATAGCACAGTTTTTACAAATATTTCATGTAAATTTGCCATAATTGACAGCTAGTCATAGGCGTGTTGTATCGTGAATTTCTGATTATTGTCAACTGAACAATTCTTCCACAGCTTATAGAAAAATAAATAAATATTACATTTTCTTTTTGTTACGTGACAGAAATGATGAAATTCATTGTAAGTTTTTCATTGTAACTATTTTATTATATGTGTATTCATAAATATATAAAATTGTACTAAATTAATATTTTTTCAGGTAACCTTCGGTATTGGCATATATGCTGGAATTTATATTAGTCAAAACTTTGAGGTACATTGATTTTCATATTCTATTATTTATAATCATTTGAAAATTGTAATGTATTAGGTCTACCGGAAAGTTCTATCTGTTTGTGAAGTTGAAGAAAGTAATACATTTTCTTATATTTAATAATATTTATTGTACCATATAGTTTCCGTTTTCACTTATGACCTCTTGTCAGTGTGGTAATTTGTAAATACCATTTTTGAAAAATACCTTGACTTTAATACTTTCTTCAATTCCACACATAGACAGAACTTTCCGGTAGACCTAATAATAACTTGCACTTTTTTTATATATATATATATATTGATAAATAAATAATATTACCTACCATAAATTAATATTATCTCACATATGAAATAGTAAATTGTTCATATATGTTTTCATTATAGATATTAATAGAAATAGTTAAGTAACAATGAAATGTCTTGTTCAGTACAATGGTATAATAGCACTTATAACCATTTTTAGGTACCTCGTGTTGATGAACCTCAGAAAATAATTGATCGAATAAAACAGTTTGCTGAAGAATATAAAAAAAAATAACTCGTACTTGTAACATAGATATTAAAACAGTTTTTAAAGATCAATTTTATGTATATTATTTAACATTTATTTTCCGTACTCTGTGATGATTTGTACATAAAGATTAAAAATGAAAGCATGTAAAAATATGTTAACAACTGTGATGAATAATTTACAATGTTTCACGAAAAATAATAAAGATAAATATTCATAGTTTTAATATAAAGGGATGGTCCAGGAATGGTCTATTGTTGTAAATACTTTTATATATATACAAATCCACCTCCAGAATATTCTACTCTTGCTTGTGGTTCTACAAATGCCAGCCAGTCTGATGCGTGTGTTGGAAGTAAACCCATCGATTGACACTTGTAAAGAGCTAATGCTATATTGACAAGTTGTCCCAGGAAGAAAACAAACTTTTGTCCAAATGCATTTGTTCCTTCAATAACTTTGAAAGCTAAATAAGGAAAAAAATTATATTAATGTAATGTTTTCTTCTCAACAAGATACTTTTTCATATATAATATTATATATATATGTCACATAATTTGAAACATAAGATACTGGAAAATGTTTGAGATTTGTATATTTATTAAGAAATTATTAAGAAAGTTGAATACCAAAACAAAATACCAAATTTGTCATATATTGTTATAACTCTAGAATTTACTTGTATATAAAATACTGCAGAATTGTACACTTTACAAATTACAACTTACTTTGTTGGAGTGTAAAAAGAGCTTTGACTGGTCTAATTATTAACATTCCAACCATCATAATGGGAAAAATTGAAATTGAGTTGCCAGCCATATACATTATGAACAGATTCATAGGAACTTGCTTCAGTGGACCAAGTGCCAAGTCCCATGATTTCTTAATGATTAGGTGATTTGAATCCGTTTCTCTGGAGTGTTCAATATTGTGAGCAAGAACTACAGATGGATTATATCCAGGTGGTGAGGCCACTTCAGTACCTTTGTCTTGTTTGTTTCTAAAGTACATATTATTTTTAATGACTTAATAAAGTACATTTATAACTAAAGGCCAGCTAAACTTGTTAATAGCTTTGAATGTACATTCATTACAGCATTACAAGCATTTAAGTAACTGCACCTCACAATTCATTATATACGTGATGATTACTTTACTTACTTGTGAGAAAAGTCAAGAGACCATTTTATTTTTTTTATACTTTGTTTAGTTGTTGACATTTTTTACAAAATTTGATGTATTATAAAAGTCAACTATAATGGTAGAAAACAAATTCCTAACCTGAATAATTATAGTTACTGACGTACTGATTTTGTGTCCTTCCAGACTTGCCAACTTCAAATTGTTTGAAGTGAAATGATTTTTTCTTGAAGGTTCGCAGAGCGCGCATATTTCAAGAAACGCTTTTCATATTAGTTCTCAAGCATTTTCTAAAATTAAAACATTATTGAATTGAAAATAATATCATTGCAGTTTTATAAAATATATATCATTCTGTATAGGACGTTTTCAATTTATTTCATGTATGATGTCTTACTAACATAGTGCAGTTTAATGTTTAAAGATATATAGATTAAAGCAGTGATTGTTTTACATAAAATTTGCGCAAGAAAGAATTTTTGTATATACTTATTTATAAGCATTTATTTTCTATGTATATACTTTATTTTTTATGTAAGTATGATGTAGCGTATGCCATCTATGAAAATTACATTTTCCGCAGATTAATCCTCGGTAGAACAAAGGAGTATGTCATATAGGTTACGCACCTTGTTGTATTATAGTTTCAAAATTCCTCTCAATGCATTTTTCAAATATACTTTTACCTATTATTATAGAAGAAAATGAGGATATTAATGAATGCAAAGATACAGCCGATTTCTTTAGTATCGGTTTACAAGATTCAATTTTTTTTATTTAGATTCAGTGCCGTTTTGAAAACGCGGCAGAAACGCAGTGGCACACGTAGAGAGAGCCGGATTACGGAGTTGGTATCGCTGCTGGCCGGTGGCACTCGGAGAGATCCCGTTTATCCAGGAACGAGACTGAACGAAGACTCACGAGGAGAGTAAGAAAGCGGAGTGCGGCCGCGAAATGATCGCATTGTCGTGAATGACGCTCATGGTGAATTGATCTTTACCGGATATTATCGCTTGTGGATTGTTTGCATGCAAAAGTGCCTGCTACGATGGACGCTACGAGGAGAACTTCCGTTCGCTGATCGAGTGTAAACTTTTTGCAATTTGCAAAAGTCTCCGAGCATTCGCAAGACCACGCCTGATATAACGAGAAAGAACATGACATTGCGGCTAAGTGTTGGGTACCAGTCGAAAACGTATCGGCGTGTCGCAGCTTTGTGAGGAAGTCGAACGGCCTCTCGTCGCAACACCTGCGCTTCGCACGGTTCGATGCATTGTTGGTGAGTGTGTTGCGTATGTACACGTGAGAGCGTGAGAGGAGTGAGGGAATTTCGTTTGCAGTATATAGGTATACAATACAACACGGCACACTTCAACATCAACGAACGTGCAAGAGAGAAAAGGAACGAGTGAGAGAGTGTGACAGGGGCGAGAAGTAGGACGAAAGAGACACCACACACTGTTTGACGGAGGTGTGCAACTGCTATCCGTAGCTGTTCGTATGCATATGTGTATGTGCGCGCATATGCATGCGATGTGAGCAAGTGTTCTGATTTTGACACGTTGATTAACGTGCTGCTACAGCGGCCGAACTGCATCATTCGGATGTTTTGTTACTCGCGGAATATTGTCAGGAAAGGACGCACTGCATCGTGATAAAACAAACGAAAGTGGGAGTGTCACTGCTGATGTCGCGGTCGAAACATGGCTCGAAGATTCCACTATTGCCCGGAGGCCTCCAGGAGGAGATTCTTCTTCTTATATATGCTGTCGCAATAATGCACGTTGCATGCCGCTATTTTGTGACCTCCTGTCATGCTTCCACGAGGCGCTGTTCTCTGATGCTGCAGTAAAGAATAGCAGCATGAACAAACGTGACAGTTGACGCGGCTTCGAAGCGTGTTCCCAAATTCTGATAGATGCACTGAATCAATCCTAACCTTATTTGTAGTCACATTAACCTTTAATGCCTTCAAGAGTTTCATGGTTTAACAAATTGAATTGTGTAAATAACTGCTTTTCAAAGTTATTGTAAGTATGTGGAGGAAGGGAACGGTATTACGAACAGCTTTTAAATCTTGATTGTACTCATCATTACTTTCAATGTATTTATGTATAATAATAGTTTTTTCTAGTCATTTTAACCATTTTTGATACCAGTCTGATAATAAATTTGTGAAATGTAATTAATTACTTGAAATTTTTAATATGTTAATTACTTGAACATATGATTTGTGTAGCAGTAAAATTAATGAAAAAGTAAAGTTTGATAAGGAGAGTAACAGTAATTCCGTAATCCATTAGTTTTGTTTTGATTAAAGTATTACGGGAAAATAATATAATTGTCAGTATAACGCATGTATTACAGTACTGTATTTACAGTAGCAGTACTGTATAACATATATTATATTTGTATACAAGTTAATTCAAGGTATAAAAAATCTTTTCTGATTTTATATGTGCCTTCAAAGAATTTTTGTGTATTTCTTTGATAGTTATGTTGACAATGCAAATATCACATTGACACAACTAGGCA
>JABFPT010000317.1:0-14903 GCA_022817245.1 Nixonia krombeini | reverse complement strand
TTAACAAAGTAAAAATGAAAACAAAGGATCGAAATCTCATTTATCAAACAATTCTTGTGCTGCATTAATCATATTATGTTTGAAACAAATGAAATTTTGCGTATACATTAATAGTAGTGGTGTATGTATATATAATTGTATAGTATTGGAAACACTTGTTTATCTTTGATAGGTGTGTCTATCTAATTGTAATAGGCTGTTTAAAACTATTGTCTGTTTGAAATATTTAGTTTGACCAAATATTTTATTTATAGATATGAAAAAACTAATATACTGGAATATTAGAATAAATGGAGTCTATTATAACTTGTAAAGTACATATAACAACATTAGCTCAAGATTAAGAAAGTCCGAACATGCTTGACATAAAGACATGTCATCTGCCAGAAGGCATTGTATGATATGCTCAAACATAAACATTTAAAATGACACTCCCATGAATAACGAATCATGATGGGTTTCTTGTACTTTGTCTTCTGATGTAACAACAACTGTGATTGTTTTTATATGTGAGTTGACGTTCACTTAACTGACTTGAAAAAGTACATGACATTTCAAATGCAATAAGTATATCGTGATACTGGAAAACTGATAAATCTGATCATAGATGCATATTGTGCTTCCAAAATCATGTTATGACCATGACTTGTGTATAGTGTTAAATCACACTTTGTGTTGTGAGATGTGTTTTAAATATCAGTATTGGGTTCTGTGTGAAAGGAAAAGAAGAACGAGTCAATGTTTTGGCTATTTAGCGAACATTGCTATTAGTGGTGATTGCTAGAATCTGGTTATGAAGGAATAGCAGCAAAAGGACAGTTTTCATCAGATGGATGATAACAACAAGGACCTATGCTCTGCGAATTGATGGGTTTATGCTTTTCCTGCAGGAGATCCACGAGCAGTCGTTTTAACAACAAAATTTCTGAGCACATCTCTGCATCTGTAACTCCCCTCCATGTTTGTCTGGAGGAACAAAGAGGACCAGAACTGGGCTCGTGCGAATCCACGGCTCGCAAGCCGCAGGTATTATATTCACCTTATATTTGTTTGTGATAGTATTTGTTTACTTTAACACAATAGAAATACCAATATTCATGACTATGACAATCAAAATACATAATTTACCTTCATCATATACTAGTTTAGTTCAGTTACTGTATTATTTCTGTAGGGTACACGATGTTAGCGCTTACAGTCTTTTTCCAGAAAATATGGGAGTTTGTTAGTACAGAAATAAATAAAGATAATTATAAAATGTGTATTATGGTGATTTTACTTATTTGCAACTCTTAGTCATCTTTGTAATTGTGTATTATAACGATAGTATGTAAGTATTATTTGATAACAAAGTAATGTTAGAAATCAAATGTAAAAATTTAATAGGTCAAAAGTGGCCAAGAGGATCAAGAAGAGAAAGGAGAGGAAAGTAGAGTGGACAGTGAAACAGGACTTGGAAGTGGAGTGGAAGAGTTGAAGCAATCAAGTATGGCAAATACCATTAGTAATATGAAAATGACAAACCCCATAAAGGGGCTAGTCAGTAAACGTAGAAAGCGCTTCACAGAAGATGGATTTGATCTTGATCTCACATGTAAGTTTATAAGACATAATAAGAAAATATTTACTATATAGAAATTAATATATTAATAAACTCATACTTTACAGATATAAGAGATAATTTAATAGCCATGGGCTTTCCTGCCGAAAAACTTGAAGGAGTGTACAGAAATCATATTGACGATGTCGTGAAACTCTTAGAATCTAAACATAAGGATCATTATAAAATTTACAATCTGTAAGTATAAACAGTTTAGCAAAATTAGTTATTGTTAATTTACATTTGATTTATATTTTCATATTCACAGTTGTTCAGAGAGGTCGTATGACTGCAAAAAATTTAAACAAAGAGTAGCCACCTACGCGTTCGACGATCATAATCCACCCATGTTGGAACTGATAAAGCCCTTTTGTGAAGATGTGCACTCTTGGCTTTCACAACACAGAGAGAATGTTGCCGTTGTCCATTGCAAAGCAGGCAAAGGGCGGACGGGAGTAATGGTGTGTTGTTATCTGTTACATAGTAAACAATTTCCCACTGCCACGGAAGCCCTCAACTTTTATGGAACCAAGAGAACACACGATATGTATGTAATTTATATATAATTTTTGTTTATATCAATGAATAAATTATATTTGTCTCACTTGTCTTATTGATGGTAATAGGAAAGGAGTAACGATACCATCCCAAAGAAGGTATGTTGGATACTATGCTACCCTCGTTCAAGAGGGACTCGTTTATCAGCCTGTTACATTGATATTAAAACAAATTACTCTGGATCCTGTGCCCATTTTTAACGGTGGTCAAGGCTGTAAGTATAATATCTGTATTCTTCGAACATAATTTCATCTATTTTGAGTAATTATTGAAATGTGCTTGTAAATTTAATTTTTTTTCTTTATAGATATGCAGTTTGTGATATCTCAAGCCAATAACAGGATATATTGTTCA
This sequence comes from Nixonia krombeini, assembly GCA_022817245.1. NCBI lineage: Eukaryota > Metazoa > Arthropoda > Insecta > Hymenoptera > Scelionidae > Nixonia > Nixonia krombeini. The sequence continues at coordinate 12,391 of JABFPT010000317.1, read as the reverse complement.
GAAACTTACGAAGTAAGAAAAGGCATGAACTCTATATGTATCCCATTACAACGTAGTGTTGCACTTACTGGAGATATTCGAGTGGACTTTTTTAATCGACCAAAAATGAAAAGAAAAGTATGTGAAAATAACGGCTAGTGCAACGCAAAATGTTAAATTATCATTGTTATTTTTTTTCTTAAACTCGATTTTTTCCTCCGTTCTCTAGGAAAAAATGTTCCATTTTTGGTTTAATACATTTTTTGTGCGAGATCAAGTAACATCTGAATATGATAACGGTGATGTGCCGATCGAACGATCGACGAGGGCATTGAGTTGTGACGGTACAGCGATGGAACTGCCTATGGTCACATCACATACGAAGCCAAGAACAGGTTCCTTGGCTAGTTTAGGACCCATGCCACCAACCCTCTGTTTAACCATAGATAAATGGGACTTGGACGACGCACACAAAGATAAACACCACAAACTTTATAGTGAAAATTTCAAAGTAAGATTATTTTTTTTAATGTTGCATACAAGTGCTGTGTTGAAATACATAACAACTATAAAGCAATAATTATTCCATAGATTAGTCTGTTCATGCATCGTATGGGCGGTAACATGGCGCAGTCTGTGCCTACGGCAGTGAATAGAACAACAGACGGTATACAAATAGACATGAGTGGCCAGGAGACGCAGAGTGAATCCAGCGAAGCCGAAAGCAGCGAGTGCGATACTACAGGTGACGAGGATGGTTGGGAATCTGGTGAGTCATCTGCATCTCTGGTGGCGAATCACCATTCTCTTATACACAGCAGTAGCCATACACACACTACCACCCACCACCATCAACAACACAGAACTAGCCTCAGAGAAACGACTGAGGAGCTACTTACACTTGAGAAAGGTAGACGCAGCAAGTGATAGTGCGTGTCCAATGTAAAACGTTCCTCGTCCTGTGTAAGGACGCTCGCATTTGACATGCGCAGTTTTCTTTCGTTTATCATGCGGCCCTTTTATTATCTATTCAAATAATATGACGAAACGGTAAACGCGCAGTTGTTGGCACCTTTGTGACGAATGACGACGTCGTTCCGCAAGAAATGAATGTATAGGACAGAAAGAGAGACATATGCGTGCACACGTCAGTCGCAGTAAATCTCATCTGTTTAAGGCGCCAATTACTGTATCCGTTATTCTAATATGCTTTATACATTTTCATTATCGCATCGTGTTAGAAAACAAATTTTTGTTTTCATGGACTATCGGCTGTGTAAATTACGTATACACACGACATAAGTGACAACGGTGTTTACTGCTTCTTTTTTTATTGGGATTGTGTGCTCTCTTTCTTTTTCTCCATTTTTACTTTTTTTACGTAATTACGGGGAAAATGAAGATAAACCATACTTTTAATATTACATACTATTATAAATTTATTACAATTTATTTTTAACGTCAGTCAATGCATTTTTACTACGATTAAATCGGTAAAACTAAAGGAAATTGTTCTGTAATAAACGTTTATTATTTTGACGCGATAAATAAGATGTGAAATAGACATGTTCAAACTGATGTTGCAATTTTTAAAAGCATTTTTCATATTTTAATACATTTCACGAACTTATGAAATTTAGACAATTTTTTTAAATTATTCTAGTTGAGACAAAGTAATGCATAGTAGGTGTTATTCAGGATGAACATTCTGTAAAACTCTCAAGTGTTACAAGTGCCTTGGGTATGTAATGAGTTGCATGTACGTAGCGTATAGATGCTGTTGTCTCAGACAATAGTAATTATTTCTTTTCTTCTTTTTTCAATTAATTAGGTGACTGATTTTTTCAAAATTCATGCGTAAAATTGAAAAAATTAGTATCTAAATTGGTTTCAAAAACTGCAATTTTGTATATATTTTATTAATTGTATATGTTAATGTAATTATTTATTGAAATGTTTAAAATATTATATTATAATTGGTTATATTTATTGAATAAATTTTAAATCGATACTTTTTCCAGCAGGAAAATAGTTTTCTAATAGGTACAAATGATTTTCACTACTAATTTTAAGGCACAAAGTACCATCACTTCTTTAATTTAAAGCTTTGCTTCTTTTACATACATGAATTAGCGTACTTGTAAAATTAATTTATTTTTGAGTTTTCATTCATCAACGTCATTACAAAGTAATTAAAATTTGATAAACAGTAACACGTATTTGATTTTTCCCTTAATATTATAATCAAAGCTATATTTCCAAATGATACAAGAAAGAAAGTAAAAGTAAACCGTATGGAAACATAGGTATATTTTTACGATACAGTAAAGGGTAACCATCTCATGTGTTACGAGTGTAACAATTCGTAGATTCAAAATTGTATTAGTTATATTAAAATTTCGCTTTTACATTTGTATGGCGGATGTGACGATTATACGTGTACCAGTTTATCGGATGATGAGCGAAACAATCGTGAATAAATAGAACATATTGTAATAGAAGCAACCAAAGATCGGCTCAGTGGTAATATGATCTTTCGTGCTTTGAATATTTCAAAGCTTACTTTGCATAAATTATAACGAGTAATTATGGCAAAACTTGCAACGTGAATGTTGATACGTTTCAGTTTCAATCGGTGTAAGATTAAGTAGATGTCTTATTCAATGTTAATAAGCTGTGCAGTGGCAACATCTTGTTGGCCTGACTTTAAGTTGTATAATGTTAAGAATGCTGTTGCCGAACTACGTATTTTCGTACATCATTTCTTTTTTATCATTGTGTTCACTTTTCAATTTAGAAGCTGTTGCCACAGACGTGTACATAACATGAAACATTTCTTTTACTATTGCTTTGTCATATATTTGGAAAATAAAGCACAGAATTTCCGTTTCAAAATAGACGTACCGCGATAACAATCGACAACATTCGACGTCGCAGTCTGATTGTAAATTTTGGTTTTATATGAGCGGTCGTAAAATTAAAATTTTACATCTATGCGCCATGTCTAGGTATATTTCAAATAACTTTAACGAATTATTATAATTGTATAAATATACATGCAGTAAAAAATACGAAAATGACATTTTAACACAAACTTCATACTGGTACACAATTCTTTATGATTGCGTGCATTTCAAGTCTTTCATCTGTAGAGGAATTAGAAAAAATTGCATAACAAATGTTACACAGCCGTGACTGCTACAAGTTTATTTTAAGTGAATGTAAAAATTGTTAACAAATACCGACTAAGTACGGGATTATAGTTGTCATTGTAAATTAAAAATTGTACATGTATTTTGATCCAATGGATATATTTTATATCATTGGTTAATAAATTTGTATTCGTTTTTTCAATAATAATTAGTTGACGTTCATACAGTTTTTCAATAAATAAGATTCAACTAAATCTCAGATTTTCTCTTGGTGCATGTTTGTGTTCTTATAGGTTGACAGTATCTTTAATATTATTCTGTATATGCATTCTTTCAAATAAAAGTTATATTTTTTTCTATACTTGTACAGGATACATGAAAGTAGAATATTAAAATAAAATAAATCTACTATAATGTGGAATGCAAAATTGCCATATCATGATAAATTATTTGCTTTGATTTTTACTTATTATAAACATTAATATTAACTTTTCAACGTTTTCCAACAAATGTTGTAGCATTTTGTACATGTTAAATGTAAATATTAAATAACGTTTGGTATGTTAAGAATGATGGATTTGACGGTGTTATTGTGAGTCTGAGGGGAAAAAATAATATTTTAGTTTCTATATTCTCAAGTATTGATGTACTTTGTTTTATCATACTTTTTTACGCTTTAAAATGCTATAAATATTTCTCTAACTCGCATATCATTTAGTTGAACTGTACTTTTAAAATCAGTATGTACAAAAAGTTTCTTTATACATTGTAAATGATAAATGTTTCTGATGATTCACTGACTTTGAACCACATAATTTATAAACTTGTATTTTGTTTTGTGAAGAAACTTAAATTACGTTTTGAATTGCTTCCATCTGATTCGGTGCAGAGTGGTTAAGAAGTACACTGAAAGTTTAACTACGATGAATATGAGTTACAGTATTTGTTATATTCTTTTATGTCACTGCATCTTATTAATTTATAAAAAAGGCATATGTTCAATTTTAGTGTAACGTAAGACGGTTATGTGTATTTAATTTTACAGTCACTACTATTAATATTGTGACCCTTAACATTACTATCAGGAAATTATTAGTATTGTCTTACTACGCAGTTTAATCAATACTACAGTTAATGCTCTTTTTTATACTACTGTGACAGTAGTATTAACATCAGTTTTACATACTTAAATTACCCGGGGGATACATATCACGTTTCAGTACTTCATTTTTTTACGGAGTTGTTACATATATACTTCACAACACTTTATTAAATTCTTAAAATAATTTATGAAAATTCAGTTAAACTGACTATTTTTTGTAATAACGGTTACTGATATAATTTTAAGCGATAGTTTAGTGTAACACATTTTCTAATTTGCACATATTTCCTTATTTTTGCTTCATTTATTTTTTGTAGAACTTGATTTATTTGATAACGAAACATTCATTTTTGACAAAAACACGTGCCAATTAAGAAAACCAATGTAAATCATGTAAATGTTTTTTGCAACATAACTCGATCTTTTAACTGTTAGTTTTTTTATAATAATATCGAACAAAATGTAAAAAGTATTTCTTGTTAAAGTATTAACATAATTTACGCAATTAATTTATTAACAACTATTATTGGGTTGGCAATTAAGTAATTACGGATTTTAAATAAGAAGGAAAACTCAACATTTTTACTTGAAAATTTAACTTTATTAAATTAGGTATTGTCCGTTTTTGTCGATGAGGTTTTGCCATCTGTCAGGCAGTGTCATAATTCCATGTTCATAAAACTTTTGATTTTGACCAGCAAAAAATTGAATTAAATGAGATTTTACATCCTAAACGTCGTTGAAAATTTTAAGTTCTGCATGGAACGAAATAAATAGAAATCTGAAGGCGCAAGGTCAGGGATGTTTGATGGATGTGGCAATATGTCCCAACCTAGCTCTAATAGTTTTTGGCGAGCGACCAAAGATGTGCGGAGTTTTGCGTTACCATGTTGAAAAAAAACACCCTTACGATTTGCCAGTCCTAGTAGCTTTTCTTGAACTACATCTCTTAGTTTTGTGAGTTGTTGAACGTAGACGTTTGAATTAGCCGTTTGGTTTCTCGGTAACAGTTAAATGCAGAATTCCTTCATAATCCCACAAAACTGACAATATAATCTTTTTTTAGTGAGTCTCAGATTTTGATGTTGTCTGGGCTGGTTCGTTCTGCTTCACAAACGATCCTTTTCGATTAACTTTGTTGTAAACTATTCACTTTTCGTCGCCAGTAATCAGTCGTTTCGGAAATGGATCAATTTCGTTGCGTTTCAGAAGCGAATCGCAGATGCTAATGCATTGCGTCAAATGTATTTTTTAAGCCGTTGAGGGACCCATGAATCAAGTTTCTTAACATGGACAAGCTGTTTTAATTTTTTTAAATGCATGTATGCGATACATTGAGCTTCTCTGCAATCTCACGTGTTGTGCTATGAGGATCTGTATAGACAGTGGCCTTGATATGGTTCTCACCAACTTCAACTGGACGGCCAGGTTGTTACGCTTTTTTGAGTGCAAAATCACCAGAACGAAATTTACCAAACAAATGTTGACACTGCCTTTCTTTCGATTCCCACATACGGCACATAACTTCTTGCATGCTTGCGATGCGTTCCCGCCTTTTCGGAAATAATACAACAACATATATCTGAAATGCGTGTTTTGTTCTTCCATTTTTTTATTGGGATAAAAATGAAACTAAATAATTGATCGTTATAAGTTTCTTACTAATTACAGCTGGAAGTCCGAAGAACAAGAAAATAATATCAGTTAGGTGCTTTGAACAAGCTGACAAAATAAAAGGATGTGTTAAAATCATCAATCGACAAAATCCGCAATTACTTATATGCCAATCCAATATAATCTTGAAAATAATTGCATATTTTCATAGCTTGGAGATATTTACATCACTGAGTAAAATGCACGTTATATTTGTATGTAATTGCAAAATTACTTTCTGCTGCTAATGAACAATGTTGAATAAGGAAATCTATATAATCTGCATAATTTATGTCGTTTATTATCAGTGAAAGTAATTCAGTAATGAATATCAGATAATACAAAATAATACCACCGATAAACGTTTTATACTAAAACAGTTGTACTTCTATATACATGCAACTTGCATCATTTATTATAATATAAGTTCTCTTGTTCAAAAAAGCTTAGCAGAGCTTTTCATGTTATCTTTTTTTAACACACTGATCTACGCGTGCGTTGAGTACCGTATAAACTTTTACTAAGAAGAAGGTACATCAATATTAATATTGCTGCATGTTTTGACACAGTTACGCGTAACACAATATACGAATTAAATTATTTTTACATCTTATTTAAAAGTACTTATTAATATAATTTAGTGGGAGATACAAAGGAATTTTATGAAAACACTAATATACTGTGAAAATTAATCAATTAAATGTTTCATTCAAAAATGTAGGAGTATGTAGTTACGTGTAAAAATAATACATTACTTTTTATCTCCACTATTAAACATCATTTTCACGGATGAGTATCATATACTAGACGTTTGGAATATTTTTCACATATACAGATATTGCTCATTCGTACCACATAAAATATAATGTGGAATTTACACGCTTCAGAAACTGTAACTACTGCATTGACGGAAACAAAAATTATGTGTATTTTCAAATGTTGGCATTCCAGTGATGTAATAGATACCTTGAATTGTGTACTGTTATTAACAAATTTTTCATTGCAAATATTTAATGTGTTGTTATGGCAAATAATAAAATAATTCCATCACTGTATATCTTGGTAATTTAAACAAAATCGAACATTTTAATGAATGAGTGTTAACTAAATATATTTGAAAATGAACAGATTGGAAAAGATTCAATCAGAAGTCACGTATGTAATTGATGCTCATCCGTTTTCGTTATCAGAATGAATTGTCCAGTAACTGACCAACTGTATCTGTATGTCTGTTCGCTCCCAGTGGATTTGGATCAGCGTGTGGGCCGATACCGCCTTCTCTCAGACGGAGGAATGATAGATGTTTTGTGAGCCCATCGTTCATCACCTTTATTCATCTTTAATCTTCAGAACCGTTGACACTTTTGTTTGCGAATTGTTACTTTCTTTTTTTTTTTACTATGACAAAGGATGTAATGCTTTCGTTGTTTTAACACACTGTTTATATTTATATTTAATGCGCTATATTGAAAGCATCGTACAGTTGGATTTCATTTTTTACGCATCACGTCAGCTGTCTTGTTTTTAATGAAACCGCTTTACGTCACTTTCTGTGAATGCATTTAAAAAGTTTTTAGTTACTGAACAGGTAACTACACATTTGAACATATGTAGGACTACATTGGTCACATTTTTCAATATAATATTCACATATATATGATAAAACATTGTTTAATATACAATTGTTTCATATTATTTAAAGAAAACGAAGTTTGAGTCAATTATGAAAAGTCTTCTCGAATTGAAACTGTGTCGCGTGACATTTGATTCACATAATAAGATGGAATTATTGCTTAAATAAACATCAGTTAAGCGGAAAATTATTTATATGTGAGCATATTTTAAAAGTGAATTTTGTACTCTTTCAAAAGTGATCTGGCATTCATTTTATGAAATTGCATGAAGGAAAACATGTCAGATTATTTACAAAAGTATGTTCTTGTATGCTTGAAGTCCTTTAAATATAAACTTTTAATTCTCACAAAGTTTATTTTGCTAAAAAAAATTGTAAATATTACAGAAATGTAGACGTTTAAGATTTATCCAAACTTATTTAAATCAATCTTTATATCAAATGTGTAATTAAAATAATGTTATTGTTTTAGGCTGACCATTGGAACATTTTAATATTTTATGTGCGAAGTTTTTTAACCTACGCTTTAGAATCTCGTTGCACACGTGCTTGTTTTACACATTCTGCTTTGCAAGAAAATCTTTCTGTTTGTAAATACATTGAAACTATTTTAAACAATATTATATTAACTGTTGCATTGTCACTCTATCTTTCTTCTTATCAATTAATGCATAGATAAAAATCAATACTTTTACAATGTGGTTTGTTTATCATGGAAACATTAAATATAATTTACCTCACGTTGCAACTGATCAGGAGGGAGTTAATAAGGTTTAAAAACGATGGATGAATCTTAAATTTGAATATATGAATACAATTTCAATATGTTTAACTTTATTGTTGTTGATTGATCAACTGAATATAAATACTATATTCACAGTTTTTATGAGAAGAACAGTTTTGAATAGAGAAATCATATTAAATGATAATTGCAAAATACTTTCTTAACACTTTCATGCATTTATATTATTTCAACATTGATTTATTTCTGTATTTTTATTATTAGCTTTGGCAATTACACTGTTATAGAATGTACAAACATTTGTCATTGAAATTCACATTTATTTACAAGTTTCTCAGCCTTAGAAAAGTGTAAAGATGCTATACGAGTAACAGACAGCTGTTTCGGATGTAACAATGTGAAGTATTTTTCATATTGAAGTCAATTTTGACAGCCTGAACTTCAAAACTGCTCTTTTGCTATTACGTATATGATCTGTTTCTGCGTTTTTCTCACTGTAATAGAAATGAAAAGTATGTATTCGACATAATTCAGTTTCTAGAAAGAAAACTGGAAATGAGATGATGGGTTGAGCAGGACGAAAATGAAAGAAATATCTACATTTATAAATATATATAAATATATATATATATTATATGTGTGTGTATGTATGGATACATATACCGTTAATTTAATTTTTATAATAAATATTTGGGATTTTCGCTTTATTGACAGTATTAAAATCAGTTTGGAAAATTCGACTTTGCAGATTTGTATGTACACAAGTCCTACATGCATACACACACATTGCAGACTGATAAAATTAATTATACTATAAAAAAGACTATTTTCTTAAGGAATAAAGTTTAAGTCAATAATATAAACTAAGATGAGTAATTTATCACTGACGAAGGGTCAGTGTGTTTTTACAATACTGTGCACATCGAGCCCAACAGAGTTGTAACGTCATACGCAAATCTCGACGATGATGCTGATCTATTTTACTTTTTTCCGCTAAAGAGATGAAAAAAATCGATATTTTTGTCATCGAACGTTGACAAACATCGTTGCGATGCGTGTGATTAATTCGTTATGGAGAATTGAATCCTATCACGTGTTTACAAGTGCTTAATTGCGTCATATTCTGCACGACTATGAATCTGTGCGTGTAGAATTTGACGCAACACTGATTTCTATCGGCCGACTTGGATTAAGGATGAGCCGCTCATCCTCGAGTGTGTCCACTTTGAAATTCAGCCGTGTTACTTCGGTGAACATTCGCGGGGATAGTTGCCATGCATGAAGTTGTGAATGCTTATTTATACCGCAGGAAAACATGGTCCACTATGGCAACATCTCCAGAATATCTTTTTTTACACATGTTACTGACTTTCTCACCACACGTGCATAATAGCGTTCGAGATAATAGCAACTAGATTTAATTATTAATTCGTACGCCAATAATACTGTACCTAGAGCTTAAAATTTATGATATTTATATTTGCAGTTGAAAAGCATATCTGTGAAACAGTTGAGTTTTGCACGGTTTGGTAATTTCTCGAATCAATTGCCCAACCGGTTGTTTGAATTGTGAGAATCACAACGTAAAATCAAGCGAATGTGGGCAATGCAGTTGCTGATAGCAACACCATCATTTATTGATCAGTTTTTCTTTTATTTTCCTTTTTTGAAAATGTCGCCTGGTGACATTTCAACAGTCGTAAAAGGACGAATCATCAGTGTCGCGGTGTAACGGGCTAAAGATATAATTGTAATAATTTCCATCCAAATTTTCCGCAACATTAGATGTTGCTATCAGTATTGTGATCATTCATTGGTCTTTACGTTAAAATGCTCAAAGTTGGCATTATCTCGGCGGCGGTAGCAACGATTTTTTTTGCAATAGTGCGGTCCTGTTGACGAAAAAATTGCTACAATACAGCTGAAATAGTGCCATCAACGCCATCAAATTGAATTGGCGTTACATGAAAAACCTGTCAAACATCTGCCTACATTTACTTTCGAACGATTTACTTTCCTCTGTATAGTATTTACTAAGGAGATGCAATAAGTATTCAAGTGCATTAACGAGCAAAATAGTGTCCATTTAAATCAAATAGTTGCTATAATTTGCACGAAGGAAATTGTTTATTTGAGGGGGTCTTTTTACACAAGTACCTAAATGTTAATAATAAAAAGTATCGATTGTCCTTAAATTACGAAATTTGACTATACATTAGTTACTGATGTAAAAATAAATGTTATTAAGCAATATATATGAAAATAATTATTCACGTTCTATAAGTACAAATACCCTCCCGTCATTTTGCATGAGACTGGACGTTGCTGGAGATTTCTTTTATAGGATCTCAACCATTAAACAACCGGAGTCCTTTACCATTGATTATTTATTTCATTGGAAGCTTCCTAATCACGACACGCGTCTTTACTCTTTTATGTTTACTTTTTAAGTTTTTCATAGTTAACAAAATTTGAAATGTTCATCCCTTCTAATACATTGTGTGTGTATGTGCGTGCGTGTATAGTTATTATTTCTATGACTACACAAATGTAGATGTTGCATGTCACTGTGAAACAAACTAACAAATTCAAGCAGTGTCTTACAAAATAATTTTTTATATCATCATAGACAAACTAATGGTATAAAAATAAGAGTGAATAAACGTAAGAAACGGTTTTTTTAAGTGTGTTGGTTTCGTTTGCATGATGGAAACAGTTTCCCATAAATCAAAATGTTCTGAGAAAGTAAAATTTTGTTACACTCTCATATAATATTCACTTTCTCTGCATTTAAATTCTTTCCAGTGAAGGGAAAGGAGGGTAATATGTGGAACACTTTGTCTAGTTTTTACACGACCAGTTGTTTGAGATAAATTGATACTCTACAAAATAAGACTATTATTCTTCATGCCTGTAAATTTCAAGTGGCATTTTCCTTGATATAAAATCTTTTCGTAATTACACATGTACTGTAAAACTTACAGTGTTTGTAACAGCGCCACTTATAACTTTTAATGTAACATTTCTATGAGATAATTTGAAGAATGGAATTAGAAGTAGAAAAATGTAATGCAAACACCTTTGTAACACTCACGATTAATGTGCACGGTAAATAATTCGCCAATAATTCAACAAAATAACAAATCTTACCCTCACTACTCTTAAGATGAAACTTCACAAAGAAATGCCAAAGAATGTCGAGTGAAAGATTACACGATGTACGTTTGCATGCTTTAATGACAGAGAATGGTATTGTACGTTAAAAAATGATGAGGAAAATAGACTATAAGGCCATGACTGACGTTAGGTCTGCTTACAGGGGAGTCGACGTACTTGTGACTATGAGACTTGACTGATGATGGGCCAATCTGAGCTAAACTCCTCATAGACGATCAACTCCCAACTGCAACGCACCGCTTGATTATCAATCAGTCGACTGATCGATAGATGATCGCATTCTGCCTGCCATCCGCTACGCATGCATGCCATGCATTCTCCCACAATATTAGATCCGATAAGATCGTGATGCATTGTTTAGATTATTTTACTTGTTTCAATTATCCGCACATCATTAATTCGACTTTGCGTAGCGTTTTTCACATGTTTAATAATACCCTTCCGTCTTTCAGGCAGTAACGTGGAAAATTATTATTCTTCTTAATTTTAATTGTAGTTTATTTTGTACAAATGAACGTTTTGGTACCATTCCGTTTGTGACATCTTTGAAGTCATTTTAGACTGAATTGCTGAGTGGAAAGAGCTTTAAATTTGCGTGTATTTTACACTTGACTTCGGTATTACTTTGTTGTGCGAACTTACTATTGTAGAACATTGTGGTTTACCTAGGTAATTTTGTACATAAGCTCCTTTTTTCTTATTTTTGTAAATAGATTATTAATTTTTATGTGTGATATAAAATTTAAAAAGTTATTGTTATGAATAATTATTTTGGATGTAACCGTTTTGGTGGCCTAAAGTGGGTCTCAAAGAACGATCACAAATGGCATTATGTGGAAATGAATTGTAAAGAAATATGTTTAAAGGAACTTTATTTTTGATTTAAGATTAATGTAATTATTGCAAAATCTATGTTCCATAATGTCGCACATTTTACGAAAGTGCGTACGACT
>JABFPT010000316.1:34087-44511 GCA_022817245.1 Nixonia krombeini | reverse complement strand
TTCAGATCGAAAGTAATATATTACTTGCAAAAATTGTTTCCGCGTGTTCGTGTAGCCGTTACATTTTCCTCAACAGTAACTTCCTTCAATTGTACGATTGTACATTACTGAGGGAAAGAAGGAAACCAACGGTGAAAATAATTTCTCATCCACGAACGCAATATGCGCGAGAAAGATTGCCAGAGAAGACAGAAACGTAAACGCAGAAACATAGTATATGTTCCTTTTTTTTTAAATTAAAGGTACAGAGGTGGATAAAACGAGTGCGTTAAATATTCAGAAGACCGACAGTCTAACGTGAAATTATTAATACTAATCGGATTAAATAGCTGTAAATTTACCAGTTGCAGATAACAGAAAATTATACAATGCAAACGGTGCGAGGTCCAACATTTTGCCCACGTAATTTTGCTCTAAAAAAGATTCTTTCTCCGCACAGAAGGAGTGAGACGAATGAATCATTTCTGCATCATATGCAATAATCATATACTTTCAATATATACATGTGTCACTTTGCGACAACGGTATCAATTAAGACCATCGTAATTGTAAGTATATACGTAAGTACAATCGTGACACAAAGTGTCGGGCAATGCTTTGACAGAACGCGACGAATACATTGCAAATGTACCCCAAGCGGTGGTGTCAAGGTTGAACAACTCTTTTGTAAAATGGCTTCTGCGTTAAGGCGTTCGGTTCTAATCGTCTATTCTGAACCAGTCGACGTCGAACCAAAACTAGGGCAAAGTCACGCGCGAAATGTGCACAAGCCGTGCAACAATTTTGCGAGTAGTAGTCGGACGGTCTGACGCTGGTGATGGCAGATTGTTAGCGGCACAAGAATTAAACGTGCGCGGTAACGTGCACCGCGCCAACTATGCAACCAGAACAATCAGGGACAACGCACACCGTCAACTTTTCGCAGCGTATGAAAATTGCACGCGATCGATTATTGTCGATTGGTCGATTGATGGCCAATGACATTTCCAGTAGTTTTCTCTCGCTCGTAAACGAGCGTACTCGCGCGACGAAGCGGCATAACAAATGAATCGCGAACGAGCGAGCCAGACGAACAAGCTGTTGCTGTTGTTTCAAATTGCTGCAGTTTTGCGGTACGAAGTGAAGTGCGCAGGGCCGTGACTCATTTTCAACTCGGCGTAGAGGCACGCGGCTACAAGAATAAGACACGGCGAAAGGGCTCACAGGGGTGCGAAAATGAGAGCGTGCGGGGGAGGCCGGTGTGCAAAGTCGGGGTGGGGAGGAGGGGGAAGGGCGCGTAGCGGTGGCAGCGGCGGCGGTAAGGGGCAAGGACGGTTGGGGGTGGAGGGGAGGGGTAGGAGGGAGGACGCGGCTCTAGACACAACACAGACGGTTAGTGTCGGGGGTGGCAAAGCCTCGTGACCTTGAACATCACTCGGGTTTCTATGGAGATAAACAAGCCTCGGCCGACGCGCTTGCGTGCGCCTTTTCAGCGGTGTGCGTGGGCCGCGTCACTTACGCGACGCACTTTGCTCGCCCGGTTGCGTAATCGCGCCTAGATACAATAGACCTGGCCAGATACGCCGATGCCCCACGCACGACCTTGAGACGACACACGGCCTTGGCCACCTCTCCGGACAGAAGACAGAGACAATTCTCTCTCTTTTGTTTACCTTACGCTGGCAAGGATCGGCTTGCGCTGTTTATTCATCCTTTTCTCCACGACACGACGGCTCCTTCTTAATTCCAATCGTTCGCTATTTTTAACGACCGCGCAGCGCACTCGGCCACCGTTGATTCCCGGAGGCTGTATAAATGATAACAGAGACGCTCGCAGCGGCTACGGTTTTCTCGCAGGAGCTGACAAATGCCCAGACGCCGAGCTCTACGTGACCGCGCAACATTTACCCGGGACGTTGCTCGACGGTTCAAAATCCCTCAGCGCCGAAGCGTTATTCGTCTGGATTCGAAAACTTGGGAGTAAGAAGAACGGGAAGGGTGACCGGGAGAAGCGAAATGTTTGCAATTAGAGGAAATTCTCGGACAGCGCGGTCGCGATTTATTACGTTACATTCCAAACAAAAGGGATGCGAGCGTATATCGAAATGGCCGCGATGCTCGCGTAAAACACACCGTGCAACCTCTTTTTCTCTCTCCGTCGTGATTCATCAAAATTGTTCGGAACGAGTGTACGCGCGCGAAGGGTATTTCTCGCATCGTAAATTTTCGTCGTGAGAATATCACATTTTAATCCTCGATTTTTTATAAAATGATGTACTTTTATCTGGTGTTTAAAAATTGTCGATCGATCCGAGAGACGATCCATATCGGTTGTCGGAGCGAAGGAAGTCACGTGCACTCGACGTTGCGCTTCCCGCTACTTAATCCCCGAATCAAGAAGTGGCGAGCGTGAGGAACGAATATGCGGGGAGCGAGAGGACGATTGAGCAAGAGTGGAGACGGCGATCTTGTACGCGTGTGTGCGTCCGTGTGCGTGTGCGTAGGAGCAGACGCTCGAGGGACGACGGCACGAAAGACTACATCGGGGGTCTTGACAAGGGAAACGAGGTCACTCGGAGTAGTATCTGTTCTCTCTGTTTGAACACAGGGCGAGGGTCGTCAAACTCGCGTCTCGAGTGTCGAGGACTACAGGTGGCACCAGCGATGCTCATCTCTTGTAAGAAAGAAAAAAAGTCCTCGTTGGACGTCATTGTACGCCTCCCGTGTACCTCAATAGGTACGCCACACGAGCGCGCGGGGGTGCAGGCTGGGGGTAGGCAATGTGAGCTAAGGGGCAGGGGGGGGGGTAGAGGGGGGGAGAGAGAGAGGCTCCACCCTCGCTGAAAATCATTTAAAAAGAGATCAAAAGGAAGCAGCGGGGAGCGAAGAAAAGCTTTCCGGAAAGCGCCGGAAATCGTACGACATCGCCGATCAAGGGAGACTTGCTTTCCATTCCGTTTTCTATTTCGAAACGAGAATAGAGACGAAAAAAAAAGAAGGAAGCGACGACGGAGACGGCGACAAGTCGGCCGGCGCGTTCAACGCTTCTTCACACGAGTTTGCCGAGGAAACTGTCTAATTATCGCCACTGCTTTCTCACGCAAGTTTATTTTTAAACGTCGATGCTACTCCAAGTTTTTGATCGATAACAAGTGTCGCGGGCGGCTGGAAAAGGGGAAATGTTCGGGCGAGAGAGAACAGACGCAGGCCGACTACTCGGCAGTGATTGTTTACCAAACTATCGCGTCACGGCATAATTTCAACGGCTCGCCAGTTCGCGGCGATTTTAATGACGTTATTGATTCACCGTCAACCGACTCGTCGTTCGATTACGCCTCTGGCAGAACTACGGTAATGCGCAATTTGATCAATCCGCGTAGGGAAGCGACGACACGTGCGTAACCAGGGCAGAATTTCGCTCAGGATCGGTGGAAAGTGGTCGTGCTGTTATCGGACATTAGTACCATCTCTTCTGCCAACGAATTATTCTTCTTATATCTTGTCTGTGGTCCGGGTTTCCGATCTTCGCCGATTTTCTCGACATCGACCCCCCCCCCGCTGACGCGTTACTCATATGTTTATTCCATAGAGATTTTTGCACAGCGAAAGGTACAGGTTGCGAATGGAACTGCGGCGCGTGGAAAATAGAAACGTGTTCTGCGCGATTCCGATCGCGATGACACCGTTTCTGCGACGAGTGACTACTCATGCGTGAACTTCTTCTCGCGAGATTTATCGAGCTTTCCTCGATGCACTTTCGCTTTTGTCCCTATTGATTGCGTTTTGGGCCGAGCTTACCTTTGGCTCCGAGCCCAGTCATTTCATGCGCTACGGTTGGATCAACTGGTGCATGATGTAGCAAATACCGATGTACCCGCGCCCGTTCGACGCCGCTTCAGTGGTGAACACCGCATCGGCGAAACAATGTTTCGACGCTACTTTTCCTGCCTTAACGATATTCCGTCGATGCCGCGTGCGGTCGCAACCGCATTAAAGTGCTTTGCTTTAATCCACGTCCCGAAGCGGTGACCATTAAAGTATCCGTTCGGTAAGCGCGAAGGCCGCACGACTGTGACTACCCGAATTCGGTCGAAACTGCCTATTCTCTGTCGACGATACCGTTGATTTTCGAAATTAAGTGCATGCATTTTCCAGTACGCCGTTCAAAACTGGATCATCCCATTGTCGAACGATAACGTCGAGCGCTCATTGCAGCTCTTTTAATCTCGCCGGATGCAAAGGGGTTGGTTGGCGTGCCCGAATGCGACAAAGACGAATGGCGAAACGCTGCAATCGCCAATTCGACGTAAAATCTCCGTTGAATTGATTAACGGATTTTAGCGGAAGAAACAATGGCGAAAGCTCGCCCGGCCACGATTCCCCGAGCATGAAAACGCGTTTGCCTTGCCGCAAGCGAGAGGGAACGCGAGCGAGAGGCTCGCGAGGCAAGAGTGGAGATGCGTGAGAAAAAAGTGGCGGGGGTGGCGGGGGTGGAGAAGGCGGAAGGCTGGTAGCGGGCTGGCGCACATTAGAGATTGTTTGACGATAAGTGCGCGTTGATAAGCGGCAATTCGCGATTGCCGTGGAAGCGAACGAGATTACCCAAAGCCGAAGAGATGGTACGGATTGCGACACCCCGTGCCTTAAATCCGCACGGGGCCAGGCAATGGCGTCCAGGTGCTGGAAGATCGATATGCACTTTGGTGGGAAGAAAAAAGGAGAAGGCAATCCCGATCGACGGAGGCACGGATTGGTCGTCCGAGTCGGGGCAGATAGGGAAAAAACGCGGAGGAAGGAGGAAGGAAAAAACGAGGGAAAAAAAGAAGAGTGGAGGGAGCGGGGGAGCGAGGAGGAGAGGGATAGATCGACGCGGCGCGGCGCGGCAGGACACGGTGGGAGGCCGGGGGACTGGTTGTGTCAACGCGCGAAGGCCAATTAAGACGTTCCGCGAAAATATGATCAACTAGTAACATTAGGCGCGGGGCAAGCTAACGCGGGGTGCGCGGGGGCCGGAGGCTCGCGGACGACGAGAACGACTGCCGAGATATATATACGGCTGTGGTGGCGACGGGCGCGGGGTGCTATTGCCAATGGAGATAGCGGTGGTCGGCGTTACGAGAGTAGTCGAGAGAGCGCCCGATAGCAAAAGAACGCCGCCGACGCCCGGCGTAGTTGTCGGACGGGTGGAAATGTAGGAGTCGCTCCTGCTGCGGGGAGGCAGCAGCGGCGAATAAGAGCAGGCGAAAAAAACGCAAAAGACCGTTGTTCTCTTTTTCCCCCGGTATGAGTGAGAGGATCCCGCGCACCCATACACGTATACAGGCCGTATCAAAAATTCCTACCTAGAGCCGCGCGCCACGGAAAACTACGACCACTACGATACATATACTGCGATATACACCCGCAAGGTACACTTTGCCATTTTCCTTTTCCGCGCGTTACGACGGCCATCGCGATGCGTTCCGTCGGAATTCATTTTCCTAACTGTTCGCCGTTTTGGCCTCGACCATCGCGCCGTCGATTCCAACCCGCCTTTCTATTACCATATCTATCGATTATTCATTTTGTCAACGCCATCAACGGATCGTTCTCCTTCTTCTTCTTCTTCTACTTCCTTCTTCTTTTTCCTTTCCCATCTCGTCCTTCCACGTTCGCGTTCCTGCGACTTTCTCGGTCGGTGTTGCGCGAAGAGAGGCGAGCATCCGTTTCAACCAGACGAGAGTAAAGACTTAGTAACAACCGTTCGTCACTATTTTCGGCCACTTATAAATTCTTGATTGAATCGTTATTGAAAAACGATGTCCGCCGCAAGTGACTTTACCCGCGGCGAGAGTAGTTTGTCTTTATCACCGGGACGATTAGATTTAGGGGGAAACTTGGTAGAGGAAACTTTCGGCATTCAACGATACGCATATTTTACGTCGCATGCAACTTTTTGATAAGACTCGCAGTATTCCAGAAAATTGAGGAAGTTGGCGAAATGTAATATTTTTAGCTTTTGTGGGATATTCGCATTTTAAGAAGTTACGCGCGAGATATAAAAAATACATTTTGGCGAACAAGCCGAACATTCTATTGTACAAGCGTAAACGTTTCAATAAAGATGGAAATTGCACGTTTGCCCGAAAGATGGAAAGTTTGCGAGAAGAGGAAAGAAAAGAAGACGAGAAGGAAAGAGCTTGCAAAATATGTTTACCCTGGGCGGACCAAACGTCTTAACGCTTTGAGAAGGGAGAAGGATTTTGACAATTACAAAGGAGCCGTGGTTGCGGCTCTAAATACAAACGCGATTATGCGACATTGGTAACTTGTTACACGTCACAGTGGTCAACCGTTGCAGAGAAATATAACGTTCGTTATTCGCCGTTGTTTCCGATACGAGTACTTTCCGGAACACGCGGTATGCAAGAAATCCATTTAATTGCAAAAAACGTTGGAAAATGTTATTTCTTGCGTATTCAAATGAAAATTGCACCGGCGGAAAAGATTCATTTTCTCTCTTTATTTCTTTCTCCATACAATAGAAAAAAAACTCCTTCAACTAACAGCTGAAAGTCAAACGGTGTTCGACACTGAACAATTTTAAAGATGCGAAAGTTTGCGAATATCTGACGAAGTTGCATCGCAGGTACGTTAAAAAAGCCGATGATGAAAAATTTCAATAGCACGAATATGAGACAGGACTTCTTGTTTATTATTAACGCGGTACGAGAATAGACAAAGACGAAATATGACAACCAATTTCAGCAGCATTATAATAATACTCGATTCATTTATAATGTTTAAATATACAGATACTTGTGGTGGAAGAGCTTTATGAATTTTAACTACGCTGAAAATAGAATGTAATCACGATATTGCAAAATCCTAAAAGATTGATGCACTTGACGGTGGCTGGCTCGTAACGTGACTATTTATATTCGATTGTTTCCTTTAAATTACGTAAGAGTTTAAATGACGAATCTTTTTAAAACCTTTAATTGTATAAGAAGTAACGAGACATTCGGCGATCTAGCACCGATCGTTTCAAAAATAACCGGAATCAGAAGTAATTACTTTAGCGAAATATGACGCGTTATCAATCATGCAGACCACTTTTTAAATTAAACTGTCAAGCAATTACGTTCCCACTCGTGTTTATCTCGTTTACGGTGTTGGTGAATAATAATTATTTAAATCGCTAAATTTGCCTATGAATAATTAATGAAAATAGTATTATTTGCATTCGTTTCTAGATGAATCTTAATTAACTGTACATTTCGAGATAAACAATTTTGTCCACGTTTTTTCTTTCTCTTTCCTCGTCCACCTCGACATTCGAATTTTATTGCCCTTGTAATTTTTGAAGAGGTGGCTAAATTTCCTGCGAAACTGGAATTAAACATTTTCTCAAATTAGACACGCGTAATAGTGGTCCGGTTACTCGAAAACGATCGAATGTCCTCATGATCCGGCCGAACAAACGCCAGCGCTTACCGAATCTATAACGCGGCGGTAAAAATAAGCGTACAAGAATTCTAGTCGAAGAATCGTGACAAAAACTCTGATTGCACTTTCAATTATTGTTCAATCGAATTAAGCTGAGTCAGCCATCGAACTAAGTATATTCAGCTTCGACTAGTAATATCAGTTTGGTAAAATGAGTTTGTCAAGATACACCATTCGTGAAATTAATAATACTGTTCTCAAGAACTACTCCTACACCTGGTTGGACCGTGGCCAGTGGCATAAAACAGTGCGATGCGTCGAGGTGAGAAGTGCCACGCTTGCGATTTCGCAACCGCGTGCCCACCGTCGACGATCGCGCGTGTACCGACGTGAAATCACGGCGTGGTAGCGTCGTGCATCGACACCGAGTCCACGACAGCGAGGTGTATCCCTCAGCGCTAGGTAAGACGGGGGTGCTTTGTCGAGCGTCGCGGGCTCAAAAAATGTTCGCAGACGAAGAAAATCTCGCACAGCTCGACAGCAACGTCGGTGTTGAAATTTTGGTGCACCCTGTAGCCGATCGTGCTTACGTGCACGCTCGCCGCCGCCGCCGTCGCCGCCACCACCGACGTTGTGTGTACGCCGCGGCGCATGCACACAAATACCACGGTACGTAGCACACGACGGTCTGGGCTCGAACACGCACGCAGAGCCTCATACACCTCGGCGGCAGCGGTGGAGCGCTCGGGCGCGCGCGTCCGCGACGGGGGAAAATAAGGCGTAAAAAATGCAGCAGAGCCGAGAAAACAGGAGGAAAAAATCGGACAGCCTAGAAAAGGACGAGGAGGAGGCGAGCAGCGGCAGCGTGCAAGAGAGGTCCCAACCACCATCGTGCACATGCGTGTCCGTCCGTTCGCGTATACGAGGCGACGTATTGATCAGCCAAAGAGCGCCACGACGCCGGGCGTCCTTTCTGGGAGCCTTGCTTTTTTCGGCACGTAGGAGGGTGAGAACCGTGGGGCGACGGCGGAGGCGGCGGTGGCGGCGGTGGCGGCGGATGGATGGTGGGTTCCTGGGCTTCTGACGGCCAGGGGAGGGAGGAGGGGGAGGACGAAGAGGAGGAGGGCGAGGGAGGATCGGCGAACAAAGCGGACGGCATCGGCGTTGGCGGCGGCAGCGAGCCGAGGGGGAGGGTGGCGCACGCGGGAAGAGGAGGAGAGGTTGGAAACCCGGGGAAGAGTAAGCGTGAGCGGGGTGTCGGGGCGCCTCGACCTAGCCCAATGGACGTTGTGACGTCACCCGCGCTCCATTTGACGCTGAAGACGAAGACAACGCGGAGCTAAGTCGGTCTCGGCGAGGGACACGCTGCCACGGGCTGGCCGAAGGGAGCGAGTGTACGCCTGCTGCCGCCTGGCGCCGAGATCCCATCCGAGATCGTCCTGGGCTTTATTGTTCTCGTCATTTGCCTACGAGCGATTAGCATTTAGCGTAACGAATGCTCGCCAGTGAACGCTCGTCCCGATGGACGCACAACGCGAGCGAAATGATCTAACGTTTTTACACGAGTTGCTTCACCCTTTACTTTTCCCGTTTCTTTGTCAGATGGCGCAAGGACATGTGAACAATTTTCGTGTAAATACGTCTGTATATTGCGAGCGATCGGATTGTAATGTGATCGTAATTTTCTTTGCAATTTTTTGAAATCGTTAACGACTCGTGTACTCATTCTCAAACATCATCCCTCTTCTCGTTAGCGTTGACTGTTCTGAAACGACGGTAATCAGCCACGCGGAGAAGTTCACGGACGCAGCGCCTTGGCCAACGGCTCTTTCGCAACTTTCTTATTTGACTCGGTTTTTAATTAAGCAGTAAAGTATACATCGACGGCGATTTATACGGGCCTGAGAAAAGTTTGTTTAGTCGCAATTCATTTGATATAACGTTGCACCTACACTGCCGAATGTTGAATTAAGAAACTGTCACGTGGCAGCATCGAGCGAAGAAATTTCCACTGTAATAAAGAACATTCTTCTGTAAAGTGAAACTTGTGGCTTTCATTGGTGAATAGTAATAAGCGGTCACCGAAACTTATCACGGATATTTGAGTAACTTCTTCTTACGTAATCATTTCGTTATCTGCGCTCCATCAAGATTGAGTGTTTCATTTACGTATCTTCATACATGCATACATACGTATATATTAATATGTGTATAACTAAATACATTTGTTCGCCTGATCCTTCTTCATTCGTCCACGGAGATCGACGACCCATTCGCCTCGCAGCATTTTTAATTGAGCAGCTCGGCACAAAGGACTCAACGCATTCACGGATGCAAAGAAACGCTTTGTACAATTCTACCCTATTTGTATAAATGTAATCGTGTGCCCCATTGTATTGAACACTTTTGCTGTTAATATTTGTTACTGACTCGATTCCTGTAACTAATTCACAACTTATCACCTATTACGAGCAAGTGCATTACAGTCGAATTTTCTGAATGATTTCTTCTACGCTGTTACTTCCAATATTTGCATCGCCTGAGATAAGTAAACATCGTAATAAGTAAATTCCCGATAATTCCCAGTATTGATAACGTGCAATAATACCTCGATGCACTACTTTCGGCGAGTACTGTTAGCTCGTTTTTCCATATTTGTTACGTGCGTTTTGTTTTGTTAGGATTTTTTTTTGTACTTTGATTCTGCTCATATTCGGGATCTTTCCGCCACAAATTGGACAAAGATCACGGAAAAGGCAATCGAAAGATAACGACAGTAATGGCTCAATGTCACCTGCAAGTTTATTTGACAAATGGATGAAACGATTTTGAGCATATCTTCCGTGAAAAATGTAGCTCGCTTCTCACGAGGACCGCAATACATCGAATAAAAGCATCATCGATTCTTCATTTTTCGCGTTTTACGGCGAACAGAATCTCCGAATGCGTCTGTGTATGGAAGACTCTGTCGTGGAGAGTTACCGCCGCTCTTCCAATTTTCATATTACTTTTCCTTT
>JABFPT010000314.1:17035-34190 GCA_022817245.1 Nixonia krombeini | reverse complement strand
TAATTTAAACAAGTGCAAAATAACAAGAAAACTACTTCAGAATGAATCATTTACATAAGTGAATAAAAATAAGAACCATTCAGAAAAAAATATCTTGAAAAACAGTAATGGTTATACGAAATCAAAAATATGTCATTTTGCTCCCTTTGGAAGATCTAGTATAACTTACTTAACTTTTAAGTTAACTTCACGTTTGAACATAACTTAACATAAATAACTAACTTGTAATTTAAGTGACTTTCAAAAATGCTGTTAAGGTTAAATTTAGTCTTATAAACTATCATTCCAAAGTTATTACACATGAACGGTCAATAACTAATGTATTATTGTTACAGTATGTATGTAATGTATTATTGTTACAGTAATATTATTGTTACAGTTGAAAGAAGGCAAATATGTCCTTTTAAAGAAAAGTGCTACAGATTGAATCCTATTCATTTTCGGGAAATGATACATCCTCATTGTAAGTTTTTACATTTTTGCATATGTATACTATTTATTAGTTTGTGTGCTACGGGTTAATTGAAAAACCGCTCGAAACTGTGTTAAAAGGGGCGTGATATCCTTTGTCTTGTTTGTATTTGGTAAAGCCCCAGCATTCAAATGGTAAATGGTATGTCTTTTTAAAAAAATGCATCAGTCCCTATCAGTTTATGTTTCTGTTTATTTTCTATGTCACATTCTAAGTAAGAATATGAAATGTTTATTTTTTCAATACCATAATATATTGCTTTTGTAAATAATCGATAACTGTAATCTTTTAGTGGAAAAATTGGTAATTAACCAATTGGACAGTTCTATCAATATTTCGGATGATCTTGATTTCGAATGTTCAGATCGTGAAAAATTGTTAAATCAATTGAAAATTGTACAACAAATATTGAAAACAGAGAGAAAGAAGGATGAAAATATTCTAATAGAAACACATGAAAATGCTGGGAATACAACAGTTTTACAAACGTGTGAAGTTAGCCCATCTATAGATTCAAAAAATCTACTTCCTGCGGAAATGAGAGAAAAAATAGAAAGAAATCGTCAAGCTGCTAAATTGAGAAGAATGCAGAAATTACAAAAGATGGATCATGATGCAGCAATCTTAAGAACAGTAACAAGTCCGTCCTCCCCGTTAAACGAAAGCAGAAAACGTAAGCAGGATGACAGTACAAAAAAACTGGAAATGTATGTTGAAAATGTTTGTAGGGAACAGAAAAAAACAAAGACTGTTAATACGTGCGATGCATATAATTCATCAGAATTATCGTCGCCATCGTCATCAACGTTTGTAAAAAAAGTGCCAAAACACAGTGAAAATACAAATGATCATAACAGGAGTACAAATCGAAATAAAGAAACAATACATAATTCATCAAGTCAAATACCTGGAACTAGTTACACCTCTTCCGATGGTCAATCTATAATTGAGAAATATCAAATTTGCAAAACCGGCAAGGAAAGAGAGATAGTGAGAAATACAGTGATAAAAACAATGGAGAAAATGGGAATCAAAACGTCACTTGCAAAGCCTGGTGAATTTGCAATGAAACATGCTCTTGCAGCTCCATACTACCTCTTCTTTTCAAGAGTAATGGATTCAAAACCAACTCATAGAGAAAACTTGTCTGTAACTTTTCCTGAGCTTTTGGATAAAAGTCTTGGTGAAATAGAGACAAGTCTTCATATCAATTTCATGATAGACGTGGGTTGGTTATGTTTACAGTATATGTTGGCTGACCAACCAACAAACTTATTACTTCTCATGGGTGAAAGATGTGACGATGATTCTCAACCGCTCCCTAATAACATAAGAACAGTAGTAATTCCAATGTCAAATCGATATGGAACTCATCATTCTAAAATGTCGATTCTTAAGTATACCAATGGTGGAATCAGAATTATAATTTCTACTGCAAATCTTTACGCCGATGATTGGGAAAATAGAACACAGGGGTTAGTATAATAGGAAAAAATGTTGTTAAAGTAAGTTTGTTTATTTCACAGAAAGATATTTATTTCAAATTTTACTTATTTTGTATTTTATTTAAATCGATCATATGTGCGCTGTCAAATGCTTATTTTTTATAGTAGTATATTACACTTTTAATACTATAAATAGGAAATAATATAAAAAGTAAATTTGGATAATTGTTGCATATGATAATAGTTACTACAGTTCAATGTCGCACTGGGGGAACATCTTAGTTTTAAACATTGTATAATTCAAGAGTTAAAATAAACCATAGCAGAATAGTTAAATATTATTCCTTGGTTCAATAAAATAAATATTTAATTAACCTGCTTGAATTTTGCAACTGCATATAAGTAACAAATAGAGTTAGAAGATACTACTCGGAGTTAAAAGATATCATTTGGAATTGACAAATGATTTTATAATAGTGCATCACAGTTGAATTTCGTGAAAACAATTAATTAATTATCAAATGTGCATATTTTTTAATTGTGTATGAAATGCTATGTCTTGAAATGCAGTTTATAATTTTTGTCTGCTGTTAAAAAGTAAGAACGTTCATGTATTATTATGTACACTGAAAATTTAAATTTGAGCAAACCATAGTTTTAAGTGGCAACTAATATAAAGCACAATTTTGGTTTTGTAATATGATTCCAGCATGTAATTATACAGTTACTAGGAGCTGGTTGATAATTTCAGTTTATTAAAATTTTTAATTATGTCATTAATTTAAATAATGAAGAATAACTCTACTGTTGTACATTGTCTCTAGAGTGTGGGTATCACCTCATTTGCCACCACTTCCATCATCGGCAAACTCAAATGATGGTGAATCTCCGACAGGTTTCAAGAAAGATATACTAAAGTATTTGTTTTCCTATTCGAACTCGGTTATTGTGGAATGGATTTCTGCTATACGAATGGCAGATTGTTCAGACATAAATGTGTTTTTTGTTGCTTCGATTCCGGGAAGTCATAAAGGTATAGATATACATACCTGGGGACTTAAAAAAGTGGCAAAAGTTCTTTCTCAACATACATCTTTACCGCCCGAATCTGCGTACTGGCCAATTGTAGCTCAGAGCTCCAGTATAGGAAGTTTAGGAGCTAATTTTAATGCTTGGTTGACCACAAATGTTATTGCAGCCATGTCAATGGAAAAAAATAAAGGAATGAAGAGTCAGCCCAATTTTCAACTCATTTACCCAACGATTAATAATTATAAACAGAGTTATGATTGTCGAGTGGCAACTTGTTGTTTGCCTTATTCTATAAGTCTTCACTCAAAACAAGTGTGGCTAGAATCCTACTTATAGTAAGCTTTTAAAATTTCTCATAATTATTAATAAGCAATTTAATGACTTTTCAATTTAAATATAACATGTATTTTATTACTAACAGTCAATGGAAAGCAGACTACTTCAGCAGAACTCAAGCAATGCCACATATAAAATCATATACGAGAATTTCTCCAAGTTTCGATGAAATTGCTTGGTTCATCTTAACAAGTGCTAATCTTAGTAAAGCTGCATGGGGGTCTGGCAACAATAATTCTCATTATATTATGAACTATGAAGCAGGAGTTCTTTTTATTCCAAATTATATTGTAAGTTTTTTATTTTAGTTCTTATACTTCTAATAACTGCTTTACGTTAATATTGACGTGGAAGGTAAAATGTGCCGCTATATAATTTATTCTTTTTTTCAGATAAAAAAAAACACATTTCCAATAAAAGTAAATTCGGTAGAAATTCCTACGTTTCCAATACCGTACGATTTACCATTAAAACGATATAACGAACATGACAAACCTTTTGTTGTCGAATTTTTTCAAAACATCAACGATTATTAAAATAATTCTTTAATATATTAAAAATGTATAAGTTGGACATTTGTATAAATTAAATACACTGTAAAATTTTTTTCCAAATATTACTATTTGCGATTGCTTTTTCTATATTTTATTTATATGTGTATGTTTTTTGCAATATATGATGTGATAGTAATAAGCCTAAAATATATTACAACTGGTACTTCGTGTGGTAGAAAATGTTTTAAAGATAATAAAAATAATACAATATTTTGTTTAATTTACATTGTAATCCACATTTAAAAGATTACATATTATTTTTACATCTATATTATAATCTAAGAAAACGCATGTTACAAACTGCAAATAATAAAAACATATGAAAAAGTTACTGTTATTATGGTCTTCATAATGTGCCATCATTGAATGTCAATTAGAAATAAAAAATGGACGGTAAAATAGTTGTGAAAAGTTTCATGTTGTTAAGATATAAAAACATTACTTAATAATGTGGTTCAATATGTTTCCACATACGTTTCATTAGGATAAATCTGTCCTGGATATTGTCTATTTTCAAAATTTTTGCTGAAAAAATGACTTCATTGTAAACCAAAATTTACGTCTTTTTCAAATTTTCATGGAGCGTGGGGATTTAGTATGTACAGCATTGAGGTAGAGCGAAGTTAACCACCATTATGTTTGCCTTCGATCTTGGCAGTTTACATGAGCATTTACAATACATTTTACATGTAAATTTTATGACAATATGCCATTGTATTTAAAAAGAGGTATAACAGAGAACAGTCCCGTCTGTTAATAACCAAGTGAATTGAATTTAAACGCAAACTTTCTGTGCATTGCAGCAGATGGCGCAACTACATCGAAACCGCGTTTGTGTCGATCATTTGATGACGTCAGCGGAACAACGGAGCAGATTAAAGAGAGGGTAGAGAACACGACGGAAAGCGAATAAGTGCGGACAAACTGGTGAATGGTCAGTAACTTGATGCATGTAAAGAAGTGAGAAAATCAGTAACTGAATAGTTGTGTAATTTGATAGTAGATAATAGTGTCGGAACGGTACGTGAACAGAGTAGACAGTAATAAGTGTATAAGAGTTTGGGGGAAACGTATCGAGGAAATCTTTCATTAGTCGTGATCGTGACATCTGTGTACTGCATTCGTCGCCACTATGAATGAAGAATATGACGCGATCGTATTGGGCACCGGCCTAAAGGAGTGCATCCTTTCAGGTATGCTGTCCGTCAGCGGGAAGAAAGTCTTGCATATAGATCGCAACAAGTACTATGGCGGGGAATCTGCTTCTATAACACCTTTGGAAGACTTGTTCAGGTAGACTCAACTTCTTACGAACAAAAGCATAATTACATCCGACACAAAAATATTTTTCTTTTTATGGCTGTATTTTTTATAACAAGTCAAACACAAAAAATCTGGTTGCATAAATGCTAGTAATTATATATTAGAACAGGAGTATCGAGCGATTTTAGGGGGAGGGGTCCGCCCTTCGGATGATAGAACATCGAACGTGGCGGAATGCTATATTTTGCTCTTAGGTATCCTTTCCCAGCATAGTTGAAAATCCTTTTTCGGAGAAACGCTCACTTTGAGATATTAATGTGAAAATCAATTGACAATTGGTGTGACAGTTTTAAATAACTGTGGTATTGACTGTGTTGTGTTAATTGTACTGTCAAATCTAGATAACATGTAAATTAAATTTTTTTTACTGAATTTCATGTTCAGTATAATAATATACTTTTTATTAAAACCATTGGCTAACATAAATGAGTTACAAAATAATAATTCTATATTATAGGGTTGGCAAGAAAGTAATTTCAGTTTTTTCCGTTTTATTTCACACTAAAAACCAAAATTGCTTTCTTGCCGACCCAATAATTTCCAATTTGTATTAATTATTGATTCTGTAAATCATAAAAGTATTATGTTTGTAATAATGTTTCCAAAATTATGAACTTCTGATTAATTAAGCCAACTACCTGAAAATATAAATTCAGATGTATTGGTTTCAAAATAATTACATTATAAGGAATATATGAGCTAGCAATGCTTTTTTGTAATAAAACTTTGAAATAGGTGCTCAAAAATAAATCACTATGGTTCATTAATAGCTTTTATTTACATACAATTAATACATATATAGTATTACTGTAGTGATAATTTCAAATGGTTGAAATCATATAAGAATTTAACTCTGGATTAGAAAGTGGATAGAATATATATGTTCCACCATTAATGTGCTGTTATTCGTGTATATGCAGTAATTTTTCATATTTTCTAAAATTGTTTGATAGAATTCTTATAACTTTATATAATTTTTTAACTTGTATACTGTACAAAATATTGAAAGAAGGTATATACTTATGTTACAAGTAACATTTACATATTATGTTAAATATAATACTTATGTAACAATTCTTTTAATGAAAGTGAATGTTATTCTATTTGTCATATATTTTTATTTTGTAAATAATGCTAGAAAAAATTTATTTCAGTATATCAATGTTTGTATACATTGTACTATTACAGGAATATTTTCTGTAACATATTTTCTTAAAAATTATATATAACATAAAAATGATTTTTTTTACATATTATACACATTTTTTTACACTTAAGTTATACTTGCAGTTTGTTATAGTAGAAACTAAAAACGATTTTTAGTATTTTTATGGCTCACAAAAATGTAGTATATTAATTGATGATAAATATTTCTTCTTTTTATTTTAAATCTCTAGTTTTTTATATACTTTTAATTTTATTCTTATTAGAAAAAGTTTTTACAATACATCAATGGTCCCCAAAAATGTAAGATACAGTTCATTCATTTAAGGAAACATTTACTTTTTTTTACAGTAAATTTAAAGCCCCGAAACCTGACGAGTCTTATGGCCGTGGTCGGGATTGGAATGTGGATTTGATTCCCAAGTTCCTAATGGCAAATGGAATGCTTGTGAAGTTATTGATTCACACAGGTGTAACTCGCTATTTAGAATTCAAATCTGTGGAAGGTTCTTATGTGTATAAGTCAGGTAAAATTTCGAAAGTCCCAATTGATCAGCAGGAAGCACTTTCCAGTGATCTGATGGGTCTTTTTGAAAAAAGACGTTTCCGCAACTTTTTAATTTGGGTACAGAATATGCAGGAAGATGACCCAAAAACTTGGGATGGTTTTGACCCATACAAAAACCCAATGAGTGCATTGTATAGTAAATTTAACCTTGATAAAAATACCCAAGATTTTACTGGCCATGCTCTTGCACTTTACAGGTATTTATACAAACATTTATAATTGCTAACATGTAATAAATTTTTATAAATATTAATATTTGTAATATTTATTAGGGATGATGAGTATATTACCCAGAGTGCGATAAGTACAATACGCAGAATTAAATTGTACAGTGACAGTTTAGCAGCCTATGGAAAGTCACCATATTTGTACCCTATGTATGGTTTGGGTGAACTTCCTCAGGGATTTGCACGACTAAGTGCAATATATGGTGGAACATACATGCTAGATAAACCTATTGATGAAATTGTCATGAAAGATGGAAAGGTAAGTTCAGGGAATCAATAAGTATCAAACATATATAATAGTTCTACAACATGCTTTCATTTTATTGTAAAATTAAAATAACTATTGTTAACATGAAGGTGGTTGGTGTACGTTCGGGTAATGAAACAGCAAAATGTTCGCAAGTTTTTTGCGATCCAACATATGTACCTGACCGAGTAAGAAAAGTAGGTCAGGTCATAAGGTGCATCTGTCTTCTTGATCATCCAATACCTAATACAGGCGATGCATTGTCCACACAAATTATTATACCTCAGAAACAGGTAAACAGCATTTTAGTGTTTTACCGAAAATATATCTTAGCCGATTTTTATACAGTGTATTGTTATTTATTATTATTATTACTTATTTTATATATTTTTTAGGTAAATCGTAATTCTGACATTTATGTGTCATTGGTTTCATACACTCATCAAGTAGCTGCAAAGGGCTGGTTTATTGCAATGGTCTCCACAACTGTGGAAACGAATAATCCCGAGGCAGAAATAAAGCCTGGACTAGATCTTCTTGGACCTATTAGACAAAAGTTCGTCAATGTCAGTGATTATTTGGAACCAACGGATAACGGCCTTGAGAGCCAGATCTTCATTTCCACCAGTTACGACGCCACGACGCATTTTGAAACTACTTGTCTTGATGTGCTTGATATTTTCAAGCGTGCGACAGGTGAAGAGTTTGACTTCACCAAGGTCAAACACGAGCTTGGAGATGAAGACCAGTAACCATAATCACATCAAAGCATAAGAAATCCTGACACAAGAAGAATGTTTCGCAAGCATTTTTCGTTACGAAGTAAACCGCTCTTCTTGCTTTCGGAAGCATGACGATCATAATGTTTACTAAGTAACGACATTGGCGTACTGCAGTGAAAGGAACAAAAAGAAAAAATGCCTAATGAAAACTTGGTTATCTTCCAGTAATGAATTTATAGGTTGGGAAGGGGAGGGGTGACAAGAGAAGAGTAAGGAAAGTATATTTGACAATGGAGCCAAGGTTGCGAACGATATTTTTCAATGAAGAATGATATCTGAATGTCGACTAATCAATTAAAAGGATATAGATCAATTAATAGTTAGCCATATTTTGTAAGTTTGTCGCATAAATAAATATTATTTGTAAATTGTTTTGATAGCCAGCCATGCAGAATACACTTTGACGCATATTAGGCTGTTATTATTTATTCACGTGGGATCACAACTTTACAAGCACAGTTATTGACGAAATACATTCAACGAACTTCATGCGATAATTGATACTGCAAGTGTCAGGTACAATTGAGTATATAATTTTATTTCTCTTTGGGGCTTTTCGACAACATTAAAGTTATTTATTTCCACGGTTCCGTCTTTATTTTTTGTGTCAAAAATATGTCTTATTATTATGAGATAACAAATTATGTTCTTTTTTTATTCTGCGTATTTATTTGCAAGTGATTACTGTCGGATACTTCACAAAGTGATTTGTTTAAAGTAAATAACTTTTTTCAACAAACTTTTCATTTTTTTAATCATAACTTTTGATATAATTTTGTTCTAACCTTTAAATTTTATTTTATTTTTTAGATTATATATCATAAATTATGCTCGATTTAGTTTTTCAGATTTGTCTTTTTTGAAACACATTGAATAAATAATAATAAAAACAGAATTTTAATAAATAATAGCGTCATTTTAGGAAATATTATTTTAAATTGCTTTCCAGTGACCAAATGAGTAAGGTTTTTTAATATGATTTGAATGAAATTATATAAAAATGTATCAAAATTTTCGTTTAATAAAAATTACTCGTATTTCTTAGTGATAACATTTACTTTTACATTTATCCAATTTCAACTAATCTGTTGAATATTAAATGTGTATTGTAAAAAGTAAATTTTGTCACATTTAAATGTCAAGAAAGGTAAACACTGCATTTTTTACTATTTGAAGTCGCGTTTATTTGATTATTTCATTGTCCTTAAATCGCTGCTCACCAGATTTCTCTGATAGTTACTCATTTTATAGCGTATTGAATGTATACAGTTTCACAGTACAATTCTTTGAAATTTAAATAAATTAAGAATACAACTGTGTAACTTATTTCTTAACTACATATTAATTTACCTATCATTAAACTGAAGAAATGATCAACCAATGTTTTTTATTAACAACGTGTTAATGTAACTATTATTTATATCGCTGACTCAAGTGAATGGCAAAAAAGTAAGTATTTAATTGTTATGCATTTTAAAGTTAGATAATATACAGATGTGAGCAAATTTTGGCAATTCAACAACTTACAAACAGCATTTCTTTTCATAAAAAATGATTGTGTATAAAGACATGCATAAAAATCTGACACTGCAAGAAATGTAACACAGAAACAACTTACATATATCTGCAGATTCACTTTATTTTTAATTTTTGCAAAATGTACGTAGTATTAAAAGATTAAACCATTTCTTTATTGTAATTTAATATTTTAACGAAACTAACTAGTTTATAAAAGAACATAAAATCTACTGAAGATAACGTATTAATATTACTGAACTTCATACAGTTAAACATACTCTTTGGTTATCTCTAAAATATAAAGATTATCATCTCTACATCCAACAACAATACGATCGTTGTGCAAAATGGGAGATGAAAACACTTGTCCATTAACTTGAACGGTTTTTAAAATACGACCATTTGAAAAATTCAGAATGTATATCATGCCTTCGGAGTCGGCTAATACTACAATATCGCCTTCGCACCAAGGTGTACATATAGTTGAAGTGTGCAATTTCACTTTATATTTCAATATTGGGGCAGTCACACCTTCCATTGTGTCACATTCCAAGCGATAGAAATGATCATAAGCCGAAAAACAAATATTCTCACAGTTTGAGATTGGATCATTATGTACTACAAGATTAGAGAATACATTTAGGTTCACTGAGTACGTCCATACCTAAACAAATTATATTGTTCTATATACAATGAAATAAATAACAGTATTAGAGTTTGCGTAGATTTTGTGTGAATTGAATAAAAAATAAAATGAAATTGTAACACCGATTTATAAAAATGATAGATTAACCTGTTGGTCCCTTTCAATATTGAAACAAGATAATATCCCATCGACAGTACATACAACAATATCTCCATTGCTAAGTATTGCAGGAGATGAGAAAATTGCAGCAGACTGTGTACGTTGCCAAACAATTTTTCCTGTAGCACGTTCCAAGGCAGCGCATGTTCCATCAAGTGTAACAACGACGACGAGGTCTTTTTCGGAATAATACCTTGCTTTAGCAGAAATACTCCCTCCACTTACTTTCGTCTTCCACACTTCTGATCCATCCTATTGAAAAGCGTATTTTTCAAATTAATTATTTTTGATATTTTTAGCTAATACTCATATTTTGGCATGTATCTGAACAACATAACAAATGTAAAAGCATACTTACATCTGTTTTTATACAATACATATATTTATCATATGATCCTACAAATATAAGACTTTCATGTGCACAAATTAAAGCAGAACATTTCACTATATTTTCAGTCTTAAATTGCCATAAAATTTGTCCATTTTTTAAATGGATACAGTAGATATAACCATCATAGGATCCTGTAAATATCGTGCAAAATAAAATAGAATTCCATAATTGAAACTATACTATAAAAAAATATAAATTATGTTAAAAATGTAATTTACTGACCAACTATTCCACGAAAATCACTTAATACGAGAATAGAAGCTTGTATTCTATCCGGTAATTCAGTGTGATAATATTCATTCATGTTCGTTAAGGAAGCGGTACAAATAATGCCTGAATGTGAACCAATAGTAGCAAAAGTTTGTGTACTGAAATGATTTAGGAATGTTGTAAAATTTCAATATTAACAACTTTATCTACACAACATATTGTACAAATATTTCTATACCTAGAATACTGAAAAACAGTAGGAGACGCATCAACGCATCTTTTTAAATAGTACGTTTTAATAGTTTTAAGATTTATTATTATTGAATTATCTAATGAAAGTTTCTTATATCCTCTAAATTTTTGCCATATAAATTTGGTCCCTCCGTTTGCTTCACTTATCGAACTTTTATTCTTTCTTTTAATACCATTTACTTGTGTTACTTTGGTTACAGATGTTTCATTCATTTCTTGTTTTGTGTGCTTCTTTTCATCTATTTTATTTAAAATCAACGCCAAACATTCTAGTAAAGTAGAATTTTTTAAAAACATTGATACTAATTCAGGTAATTCTATATCTAATAGAGTAGAAAGTGCGTTAGACATTTGTAATGCCAATAGAGAAGTGCCTCCTAAAGATAAAAAGCCGTCACTACTTCTCGCTTTTAAATATTCATTCCACACATTTGTTACAGTTGCTTCTATGTTTTGAAAAGGTTTCAACTTTAATGCGCAAATTTTCTTTAGAGTTTGTTTACATATTTTTCCATGGTCTGTCAATGGAACATTTTTTAATAAGTGAATTTCATCTGGTTGATAAAAATTGGATAGCGTATCCAGGATAGCGTGTCTCAAGCGTGATTTGAAATTCATTAAGTCGTTTACATCTGATGTCGGACACGCGCAAACATGCAGCTTGTGCTCATTTTTGTCCCAAACAGCTATACATTTTTCGACTAATTTACTCGACATTAGACATTTTTCTAAATTATTCAAATTCACTTTATTGCCAAAGCGTTTTATTAGACAGTCGCGTCTACCGATGTAGAACACATTTTCGTTTCCATCAATCTGTAAATATGCGTTTTGTAACATTTATTATCTTTGTGAGTTCTTGAAGCATCTAGAAGCATCATATATACATAGTCATATTCCTCATAGTTTATTACTTCAAATTTCATTTTCATTGAATTAAAATTGATATGTATTGAATCAGCGCGTTTAAAAAGTTTTTTAGTATTTACATATTACCAGCAATGTATAACAAACAGTAACGTTGCTTACGCATGACCGAAATTTCTACTTTGAAGTTCTGTAACTGCTGTATGAAGTACGGAAATAACAGATCAAAATGAGTTGTATGGAGTACATATGTTACTTTTGTATTACATGAAAGTTTGTCAGAACTATGAAAGGCTTTAAAATGTTGAAATTAATTAAAATATTTGCAAAATTTAATATACAAAAACTAAAAGAAAAGTGTTCTTACATAATAGAAATAGTACATTGAACACCCAAAACATGCAGTCATTATTTCCACAAATTATTAATTTAGCAAATAGTGTACAAATAAGTTTTTACAGTTTATAATAAATTGGGCATTTATTGAAAGAACAGAACCTAATGTTTTATTCGAAGTATTGTCCATCGCTTGCCACTACTCTTTCCCATCTTTCTGGCAGCATACGGATAACGAGTCGGAAGAATGCTTCATCTTTTGAATGCGTCAACTTTTGTGAAACCCAGGAAACTTATTTGTACACCTAATACTTAATATTACACTTCTGTGTTAATAATATATTGAACAATTATTGTAAAATGGTAATCACAGCAATTATAAAAATATGATGTTTAATTTAAAAATGTGTATCACACTGTACAATGATTTGTACTAATATTTATACTAATATTAATATCTGTACAGTTTCATATGCATTTGTGATGTGCATACAATATGAATTAAAAATATAGTTATGCACATAGATTGCATCATTTACTTTTCTACGCATTATTAAAAGTATGACTGATAATTTATAGTAATATTATGCATTTTTTCTAATTTCTTATAAAGCTTTTACAAGAAAAAAAATTCTTCTCGTACACTTAGGAATTTAATTTGCATATTAATATTTAAAAACACTGTAAAGACAAATAAGCTAATACACTCTGCAATTAACTAGGTAAGTAAAAAATTGAACTAAATCCATTACCTACCTCAACTAAATCACCAGAATCTCGAAATAAAGGTCTAACAAGTTTTTCATTTAATATATTTTCCTGATCGTCTATTTCGCATAATCTGTCCCAACTGCCTATATAAGATTGTATGTTATTATAATTTTTCATTTTTAAGGTGAAAAATATTAAATTAATTCAGCTAACACAATACAATAGTTAATATGAAAAGGTATTTAAAATATTTTATACAGTCTTTCTTTTTCTCACACTGTATTATTTTCAAATTTATAAAAGAAATTAAATGTACTATCCAGCAGCCAAATTAATTAAATAATAGTTTTCATCACTAGTTGAATAAAGAGGATCCCTAATAATGAATAACTCTTACCCACATGCAAGCTACCTATTCCTTCATTAATAATCTTGCCTTTACTGTTTTTAACAATAAAGAAAGTCTTTGCCATAAGTTTACCAAGACAGTCGGTTCTTGTTTCTAATAGCACTTTACTTCCAGGTATGATTTCATGCAGACTAGCCCAGCATGATAATTCAGTAATACCATAAGCACTGAAAAATCGAGTACAATTTTCTTCATGTTTGATATTCGAGAGGATATCTATGTTTAAACATGGTTCGCCACCAAGCACCAATACTCTTAAGCTTGTATTTTTTGACAAGAGTTTTTCCTTAAGGGTTTTTTTGGACCACCTGCTTAGTAATAGAGACGGTGTTGTCTGAAATATCGTGACGTTGCTTTCTAGCATTTTGTCAAGCAACAGCTGTGGATCTTTTTTTAGTTCATTTGATGCCATGAACAGACTACAGTAATTCCAGATGCCCAAAAATAATTCAATAATACTGGGGTCAAATGTCACAGGTGTAAGTTGAGCTACTTTGTCGGTATAGCCAATGTGTAAGTGACTGGCAAAGTCGTTTACATTTAGCATAATACATTTCGAAGTGACTTTAATGATGGTCGGTAATCCTGTACTTCCTGACGTGGCTATTGCATAGTAAAACCTTCTACTCACCTCACCAGTAGAAATTATGGGACATACTTTAGTTACTTTTATGTCTTTATAAATTAATAGTAGTATTAATGTGCCATGTATATTGAACTCGTACAGAATTTCTGTGCCCGATACAACATTATGAGAGAAGATTAAACTGACATTCAACTGGGCACAAATATTAATTGCTGGTTTTTCTGCTTGAAATACAAAAGCCAAACCTCCATCTATAATTCTGAACCATTATCCTTGTCATAAATTACACAATATAAACTAAATAGTTTTGCTGCATTAGTAACATTTACCCTTTAATTAGTGTTGGAATGCAGTACTGTTTGACATCATGATTTATAGCTATGAACTTGGATACATCAGTATTCAAATTTGATAAATACTTTTCAACATTGCTTGCAGCAACAACAACCTCTTCCCTTGTTATTTTTATAACACCAGTTGTGGTGTAGTATTCTATCATCACATATTCTTTTGTAAATTCTATAGGTGTCTCTGTAAGATTATAAACAATGTTTTACAGGAGCAGTTTCAACTTTTTAAGTAGTAATTCCTTTTAGCTTAACAAAAAATAATGATTACACCTAAAAATAATTTTCATCCTCATTCCAAAACATTTTTTTGTACAATCCTAAAAATGACAAATGCTAATCATAGTAAGAAATTGATAAAAGAGCTTTATGTATTTTAATTTTTAAATTTCTGTAATACTTGATTATCATTGATATATAACACATATCATTATTAATTTTATAAAGATGTTCTATACAAATGCCTACTACTATTCACCTTCTTCTTCAGTCATTTTCATTAAATAAAAAATTATAGTAACTTTCCACACGAGTAAGCTGAAACAAACAAAATTGTGGCAAATGTATAAATATTGAATTTTAGTTACAACAAATAAAATATATATTAATTTATACATTAATAATAAATAACATATTTACTAGGCATTGTTTATTTGTACGCGCGATTTTATGCACTCAAATTTAAATGAATATTACTGATTGTTAAATAGGTTTGACATTATTATTTTTATTTTCATCTGTTAACCATAAGTTTTTTTCCTCACTTTTATTTTGATTATGTAGGTTGATTGTTGACAGACTTACGGATAATGTTCTTTCAGTTTTTTTTTATATAAATAACTTAAACATTTATGTAAATCATTTTTTAATACTTTGACATGTACTATTTATGAACAAAACATTTCAAGGTAAATTTTTGTTTTTTTCAAATCCATTTTATTACTGTTTAATTAAATCACTGTCAATATGTTAATGATTTTTTTACTTTTTTCTTCATCTGTTCATTGCGTAGGTTACAGTTTTGCTTTTCTGGACTATATTATATTACTAGTAGTACACTCATATCTTAATCAGTATATAATATAGACATATTTTTGTGTTGATATTATTTATAATGAAATATACGAGTAACAGCGTATATTTTTATACCTATTAATTGTATACGTAATTATGTACAAATGATAGACTCGAAGCTGTTTAGTTACTTACATATTACTAGCACAGACAGCAGGCATCTATGTCCAATACTGTACTTCAAAAGCGTTATAAGACTATATTAAACAAAGTACACATGATGCATTTACAACTTGTCCACTAAAGGATTTTTAAATTCATTCATATTTTTTAGTTATATGTTGTGTGTATTCGAGATTTTAATTAAAACAAATGTATTTTTTGCTTTTTTGAAACTGCTTTTATAGTATATTTATTGACAACTATATTTACGTCTTGTGATAGAATGTTATACTTTAATTTAAAAATCAATATCAACAGTGAGTAACGAAATAACAATGTAAATTTGTTATACGTGTTACATTTACACTCGTATATTCAGTTTGATATACTTTTTGCAGGATGTCTTCAGGCAAGGTACACTATTTAAATATAACTCACCAAAATGTTAACTACTTAAACAATTATAATTTTGAACCCTTTAATATTTCGTGTGTGAATGATATATTTTTAAAGAACGCTTACTTTTTTATGTAAGGTTATAAAATGCACATTTTTGTAAATACTATGACTAGATACTGGTAATAATATTGATAATAAAATTTTGCATGATATTGTACATTGTATTGTACATTTTTTAAAGATATTGTACCGTTTGGATCAACCTCATGGGTCAGGAACAGTGAACATTTCCTGGCGACCTGGAAACAGTACTCATTTAGCTACTACAGGGTGTGATTCAACAGTTGCCATTTTTGACAGACAAGGTGATGTACAGAATCGCCTTCAGCTTTCTGGATTATGTACTGGACTTGGCTGGGATTTTGATGGTGATGTCCTAGCTGTCATATGCAATGGTTCGTCGATGATACTTTTATGGGATGCTACAAATGGAAAAAAATCCCAGGTTGATGCTGGTCTTAGAGATGGTCTCTCATGTATGGCTTGGGCCAAAAAGAGCTGCTTATTAGCAGTTGGAACTCAGAAAGGAAACTTGGCCATCTATGATCATATTAATGCAAAGTATAGAATTCATTATAATTCAGTAAGCTGCTTTTCTTTACCACCATGCACATTTTCTTCTCTTCTACAATAATCACTTCAAAATGGCTATGATTTCCACGTGCATTGCAATCTTGCTTATATATAAAAGGGGTATCTATCATGCACAGTTATTTGTAATTTAACCTTTTTTAATCAATGCCATAATTTATTATTCCTTTTTATATTATGTAATAAGTATAAACATTATCAGTTTTTGTATCATTTATGTTATGTTTTATCAGCAATAGATTTTACAACAGTAGTACTTTGTATACAAATAGATTTCTGAAATTTTATGTTATTTGTTTTTAAATTGTACAGTTTGATTTGCAATACATATAAATAACAATATTGTC
>JABFPT010000313.1:13101-24833 GCA_022817245.1 Nixonia krombeini | reverse complement strand
TTATTGCTCTTCGTCAGCATCAATTTTTACTTGACACGTAAAAACTATATTTTTTTATATATAATAATATCAAATTCAATTATTATAATGACAAACGAAGAAATTGTATGGCGAGAGCTGTCAGAAATTCCTGCTGATCCACCAGAAATGCGTGACAAGTGTTCAAAATGCAAGTAAGAATTAAAAAACATCTATAAAAAAATACGTCGACAAAATATTTGTGTATAATCTACCTACATATTTTCGTTTTTATTTATTTTAGTATTTACTTCTGATTTGTTGAACAAGTATATCTTGCACGTGAATAAAAAGTATATAGTGTTTAACATTTATTTTCAACACTCAAAGACAATAAACAATAGTACAATAAAGAAACTAAGTAAATATCAAGAATATACAAAAGTGTACATATTAAAATAAATGTTGATATACTATTTAAATATTATAGAAGACCAGTTGCAGTTTGTTGGTGCCCTGGTTTACCAAAACATCCATTGTGCCCAGAATCTAAATTAATTATCTTGCAACATCCTGCAGAAGAAAAACGGTGCCTTAGAACAGCACCTATGCTTATGTTAGGTCTTGAACAAGGAAAATGTCTCATATTCAGGTATATCGACATAAATGAAAAAGCGATATAAGCAACGTTGTATTAATTTAAAAAAAAACATGAATTTATTAACTATGTTCTGATTGTATAAATATTGTTATTCAAAACATTTATATTATACATTTAACCAATTTATTCAATTTTTAGAAGTAAAAAGTTTCCGCAACCTAAACATGAAGGTTTAATGGAAATTTTACATGATCCAAATTCAGTACTGCTATATCCATCACCTAATGCTGTAGCACTTGAAAAATTAACACCTGTAAACCATAATGGTCAAAAGCCTTATAATTTAATTCTATTAGATGGAACTTGGCCACAAGCAAAAGTAAGACTTTAAACTATTAACATAATATATTTAAGAAGAACAAATTTTAGCAAGATTATTTATCATTATACTTCTTAATTTCCGAATAATATCTGTGTTGAAGGCCATATACCACTCCAGTCCTATTCTTAAAAATTTGAGATCTTGTAAATTAGTAGGAGGTCCAGTAAGTGACTATGTCATAAGAACCCAACCTACTGAAGGATGTTTATCAACACTTGAAAGTGGAGCCTATGCTTTATCAATATTAGAAAGTAAACCTAAGTTAAAAGATGAATTGCTAGGTCCTCTTCATTACCTGTGCAGGTAAAGAGGTAACATATACATTAAATAAATAACTTTATGCAATTATTAAAAAATTAAATATTTTAGGTTTCAGTTAGAAAATGGAGCTGTTACTCACCAAAGTAAGGAATTTTTAATTAAACAGAATACTTATTTGAAATTAATTGGTAAAAGGCTTGCCAAACAATTACGCATATTACCTGATGAATCATCTTAGCATTAAAACAAGATATTTTGTTACATTTTTAATACAAACTGCACTATAAAAACCTTTTTAAAAGTATGAGCTTCGTGTACATAATATAGTTACTATCACTGTACAAAAAAAATGATACACATTTTTATATAATTTCTTATATTTTTGACATATTGTTATTCTTTATTTTTTTTAATACAAATGCTTTGTCTTTTATGTTATATTATTTTAAAATGAAATTGGAATTGTCCATCTTCTGGGCTAAAATTTATGGAACATTCGAGTGTATCCCCTTTTTTTACTTTTTGCATTTTTCGTAATAAATGCACTCCCTGTCTTGTATATGGATCCCATGATATTCGTTTACCAGGTACAATGTCTTCTAATGGTCCTGAAGAAATGACAGTATCTTCATTTAACTGCCAATCTGCCCATATTGCTACTCCATTGCACACCCCATCCCTTATGATGAAAATAAGTATTCAAACAT
Organism: Nixonia krombeini; assembly: GCA_022817245.1. Taxonomy (NCBI): domain Eukaryota; kingdom Metazoa; phylum Arthropoda; class Insecta; order Hymenoptera; family Scelionidae; genus Nixonia; species Nixonia krombeini. Next base: position 22,924 of record JABFPT010000313.1, on the reverse strand, counting down.
TAGTTTTTGTAATATATATCCACTTTTTAATCAGAAATTTAAATAATTTGATGACAATAACATGTCATAGTAATTTCTTTGTACTTATTTTAGTTTAAATAGCTTACTCTGCAAAATGTATATTGTCAGATATTCGTATGTTTTGATGCGATTTTACATCTTTGGTTAAGTCAACAACTCCTAAAACAAAAGCTGAACTCAAAGCACGGCCTGGATACTCCCAAAGAGGTTGTGCTTCTACTGGGCTGTCACTTTTATTACTGGAATCCTGTTATAACAAGCACAAAGTTGTACACATGTCTGTAGCACTGTAAATTTAATTTTATCTACAATTTTATCTAGAGTATACTTACTTCTACTAATTTATCAAATATCGTCATATCAAAACCACTGCAAATACCCAAAGGAGCACGGATCTTATATAAATCCTTGAATTCCATAGCTACAGCACGTATAGTTAAAGACAAAGGCATCCTTGTTATATGATCTGGATATTTTGAAATTATGTACCAGAATCTTATATTATCCCAAGGCAATAAAGATGTCACAAAATATGGTTCACCAAATATAAAGTCAATTTCATCATTTGGAGGTAATTGGTCCATGGAAGTGATAACTTGCACTTTTTCGCTAAGATCATTAGAAGCAATAAAAGTTTCAATAGTTCTTTGCGATAAGTAGTTGGTTTCTAAAATAATTAATTTTTTAGCTCCCAGTTTAACCATTGAAAGACCTAATACAGAACTGTCTGATATGCAAAGACAAGTTGAATTGTGAATGTTTTTTGTTCGAAGCGCTCTTATGTATTCTTCATTTCTTTTATGGTCATTAAACTGGCCAATTCTAGTTCTAGCAAATGCCAAATGAATGCAACATTCGCAGTATGGCTTCTCATGATGTTTAAATGGTATTCTGCAATTAAATATTTTCATTAGTTTATAAAATACAATCTGTAAATAATATAATGAAATCGAAATTGAGTAGAATATATACTTTGTTTGATTGTTTACATAAAACCAAAAAGAATATTCATCATGTGAACCAATCAAAGTTACTTCATCGTTAAGCGTAATTGTTGCTTCCATTGGAGGGTAATAAACAGCCTGCATCCAGTGATCTCTCCAAGGTATTTTGTCAGCTAATTTTTCAAAATTCGTAGATTCATTAATCTCAGATTTAACATCCGGATGCTCCCAAACTGGTGCACAACTTAGAAGCACCTACAACAAATAAAATTATTCAATTGTTCTTGACAAATTAATGTTCTTGCATCATCTTTACATAAATAAATTCTACCTTTCCTTCTGTATCCATATTTAAATCCCACCACATGAAAACTGCATGAGCTGTGCCTGAAGCTATAGCTTTTGCAGAAAGTTGTTTTGTTTCATCAAACATTAAAGGCTCTTTCCCTGACCAATCAAATCTAAATTAAGAAGAACTTTATTATAATTAAGTAAATAAAGTATAAATAAAAATAACTAAAATATAAATAAAAAAGTCATGTAATTTACCTAAAAATTGGAAGTGGTTCTAATAAGGGAGTGAAGGAATTGCGAGGCAAACGAGAAAGTTGTATATCATGAACAACAGATACACCTGAGCATGTGTTTGAAACTGAAGAATCTATCAGAACTTCATTAGTTTCGGGATCTCGTATAACATTAACTCTATTCCATAATTGCACTAAAGGGCTGTGAACAACTTGTGCCCATACTGTACCACAACTAGGAACTACGATACAATCGTTCTGAAATCAAACATACATAATTACTGACAAATTTGTTTTAAACAACTATATTTTTATTAGGAAAATAGAAATCATATTTATATTACAAATTCATTTTAGATTATTTAGAACTTTTACAGAATCACATAGAATTAAAACTATTATATTTAATATGAAAAATTTAAATAAAACCTCTAATAACTCTTGATGAGCATGACGAAACGTCGAGAGAGCTCCCTCACCAATTAATTCTGTATCAAAGACTTCTGTGACTAAGATATTGGCACGTTTTTTCATATCTCCATTTTCTCCGACTGTTAAGGAATTAGAACGTTTATACACCAATTTAATTATGTAGTCCAAATTATTTTCTCTAATGATTTTTGCAGCACATGTAGCCATTGGTTTGAAAGCCTGCAATTGTTAATTGTAAATAAATTAATTCATTTACCTTCAAACTGATTTTTCATTCAAACAGTCATACATGTATTCGCCATAATTACCTCACAGGCAGTTATAGAATCTGCTCCACACTTTGCAGCCATCATTGACAGCAATCCTGTACCAGTGCCTATGTCTAAAACATTTGCTTCTTTTCCTGCTTTATGCATCTTTTCAATAGCAGCTTTCAGTGCAATATAGTACTTTTCATTCTACAATTATATATTTGAATTTTCTTTAAATGAAGTGAATTATTGTTAATACATAAATTACCTAAGTATTTTGTATATAAATATTTTATGTAAAATGACCTGTAATTGTTTTATAAAATTTATTTTATATTAAACTTTACTATCTTAAAAACCAAACGTGTAAAAATGGCAGTTCACAATTTTTTGTTACTTAAAAATTAATTATTAAAATTCTCAAAATAATTAAAAATTTGTAAACTATCTAAGCTGGATCGGTAACCTTAGCTGTTACATTAAAAGTAGAATGTATATTCAACAATTGTGTAAAGTACCCTTTCATGATCATGAAGCATATCAGCAAATGCTGATCTGGCCACTTCCTGATGATAATCATAATTTTCATCTTTTTTCACCCAGGTTTGTACCCCAGTAATAGGATTTAAATGCTGAGTAAATACACTCATATTGCGGCACAAAAAATAACAAGTAAATATCTTGAACATATAACTCAGAAAATAATATAATACCTTCACTAGACAGTATAATAAATTAAGACAAAATAGTTTTCATATTTAAATGTTAATTTTAAGAACAAGTCATGTACTTAGGTTAGTTGCAATAACATAAGTACAATCATGAATGAACAATGTGTTTACTTTTGTTAATATTTTTTTTATTATTACAATAATAAAAGTTCATTATGAGATATTTTAAAAAGTACGATTTAATTACTTTAAAACTTATATGTAACAAGTGTTATAAGATAAAATTTTAAATGTAACCGAGAGGTTAGAATGAATAATGAAGTTTAAATTTATATTTCCTCGTCATATTCATTTATAGGTGGCACAAGTGACTTACGAGTAAAAAAGTGTACGCGATGTGTACATTACTTCAGGCGATATAAAAAACCTAGACATACAAAATATCGCTCTTTCGAGGAAACTGAATAATAGAATTATCATTTTCTCCTTCATTAGAAAAAAATTTGTTTTTATTTATTAATATAATTAAAAAATATGTGGTATATAAATAATATGTGGTAAAATACATACTATTTTATTAATAAATGTTTTCAATATGCAACTCTCTTACTTTTGTCAAGGATTCATTTTTCGTGTAATCTACCGAAATTTAATCTGTTGTTAATAATTTTTCCCTTTTGTGTTGTTACTTTTGTATTTCATTTTGAACGTCCCACTGCCCATGAAACTTACATTTACCTATAAAAGAGAGCACTTTGATCGCTACAAACCTGTCCTCTATAGTTAACACATGACATTTAGAACACATTTTAGATATGTAGAACACTTCGAGGATGTTCTAGTGTAGGTTGCACCAACTTCAAGTACTCAATATTCAGCCATATCCCTATATGCCTACATTCGTATAAGTTCACACATTACAGGACATACGAAGAAAATTTATTCAATTTTGCACACACAGTGCGTGTGATCGAATTTACAAGATGTTGTCACGATTGGCTTTTCGCAGAGGTAATTAAAAATATTGTACCTTTATTTTAATATTCTTGTCCATCAATTTAGTACAGTACTTTATTAAGTATTATATTAAATAATACTTCTTAAATGACTACTAGAACTAAAGAATAATAAATTATTATTACATAATATAAGGGATAGCACTCGCTCTTCTATAACAAATCACTATTATATTCTTGTAGGGTCTTCAAATTTATAAATAAAAATATAAGTACTTCAGTCCTCACTTTCTTAATTTTAAGTACATATTCTATGTAAAGAATGATATCGCAATTACACATAAATAAGGAGTACTGCAATTTTATAACTCCATGGATATATTTAATATTATCAGACAAAATCAGTAACAGTGTAAATTAGAAATTGTTAACAATGTTTTTTATGACATTTAACTAATGAAAGTTAAAATATACACACCTGTCAAGTAGTGAAAGATATTTAAGAGAGCTAAAGTTTATTTTTTTATTTTTATAAGTTTTATTGTGAACGTTGTTTATATAGTAGGTTAATTTTGAACAATTTAAAACAAAAATAAATTGTAATGATGAAGAGAATTACGTTATGTTCAAAATAACTTAATTTCATTTCATAACGTGTATCGTTAAACTTCATATTTAAATGTTACACAGCTATTACTAATCTATTTATAATTGAAATAAATTTAATCACTGTTTTGCCTTTAGTTCAAAATTTGCCACTTGTGGCACAAGGAGTAAAAATTATGTCAACTGCAAGTGCCAATCGACCAAAACGTCTTATAGAACCTAGTCCTGTACGTTTCGGATTCATACCCGAGGAATGGTTCACTTTTTTTTATCCCAAAACTGGTGTGACAGGTATAGATAGAAAAACTTAATGTTTACAAGATTTTTTGATAACAATTTTGTAAGTTTATTAGTTTTTTTACTCTTCAACAATCATGAGAGTTGTAAATTTTTAACTCATTGGTTAAAATTTTGTGTATTGTAACTTTATATCATACAATATCACTTTCATTCTTTATTTTGTATGAACTGTATCAAAGCTGTTGTATCAATTAATGAACCATATTAAGTTACTATTGGAGCTATATCCTCTATAAAATTTCATTATCAAAATAATTTATACTTGTACTAATCTCTATCTTACAGGGCCATACATGTTTGGGTTAGCAGTATCAACATATTTACTATCTAAGGAAATTTATGTGTTGGAACATGAATTTTACACCGGTTGTACATTTCTCCTTATTTGGGTTATTGGTGTGAAAAAATTTGGTCCAGATCTCGCAAAATATCTTGATAAAGAAATTGATAATTATGAACAGTCATGGCAGTCTTCAAGAGATAGAGAAAAGGAACACTATGAAATTTCCATTGAGGAAGAAAAGAAGGAACAATGGCGAACGGAAGCTCAAGCTATGATAATGGAGGCTAAGAAAGAAAATATCAAAATGCAGCTTGAAGCTGAATATAGATCTCGACTTTCCACTGTATACAGTGAGGTATGTAGAGTGACTAATTCAACTCTACTAGTCAAAGTTTTCTAAACGAAAATGATATGTATATTATTTCTTCCAATAGGTGAAAAAGCGTTTAGACTATCAAGTTCAGAAACATATTATTGAACGACAATTTGCCCAAAAGCATATGGTTCAGTGGATTGTTGATCAAGTCAAAGCAGCTCTTACTCCAGATTTAGAAAAATCAACAATACAACAGTGCATTAAAGATTTGCAAGCACTTGCTCCACGAGCATAAATTCTTGCAACAAAACTAGAAATTATAGATGATTAAACCATTCTTTCCTAATTGAGAAATAAATTAAAGTAATTGTTACTTATACAGTAAACACAATGTATCATGTAATAAACAGATATAAATAATACTTTTATCTTATTCAATTATTTTTTACAAATTATGACAAGATTTTCAATAATTGTATCACTTATTAACAGTTGCAGAAAAGCAATTTACTTAATATAATCAATTACGTGAAACTAATGAGTTTCGTATTTTCTGTATAAATAATACCAGAAAATTACACACAATTCATAGTTTACATAAGGTTGTAAATTATTAATAAAGACTTTAGGAAGTATTGTTCACATCTAACATACATGACATAATATACATAACATTTTTTTAATTGAAAGATACACAATCTTGGTAGTATATGTATTGCTTTGCAATATAAAAACTTAATAATTCGTTCTCTGACAATTGTGAAAATTCATACAATGAAAGTAAGACATTCAATTATTTTGATTGTTCTTAAATAGCTACAAAAGACACTGTTGATCACAGGGTTAAATAGCAGATTTCATTTCTCATGCTTTTTATCATAAATCCATACTAATCCACCAATATTAATTTCTTGCTTGTATTCTAATTTACAGTTATATTTAATACAAAAGTCTTTTTTTACTTAAAAGAAAATATTTGTCAAAAAAATGACATTTGTTACAATATATATGAAATTTGATTATACACATGTTTTGTTTTATATTTATAACAGTAATATCAATATTTTATCATTATCAATATAGTTAGTAGTTACAATATATGCTACATATCATATGCTACATTCTTTTGTACAACATTCCACGCTTTTATCGAAAGACAATGCACTGTTTTGTAACTGTAATTGTAGTTTGCATTTCTAAACTCTAGTAAACATTTAGACATAGTGTATTTTGTTCCATTAGTCACTTAAAAAATACATGTAAATTAAAAATATCGATGCACTTTACATTGTTCTGAACATCATGATTCATCAATCATCTATGACAACTGAACAATTTGGACTAACGAAGTGCTTTTTAATGTTATTATTATCTTATTAAAATAACACTTATAATGACATTCGAAACATGTCTATTATCATTATTGTTAATTAATTAATTATTAATTATTAATGACAGGTAACAATGTAAACCATTTTATAAACAACACAAATTGAATTTTTGATACAGTACGTTTGAATACAGTAATTTTCATCTCCAACTGTCAGTCATCCGTTAAATTGTAACAATTTATTACAAAATGTAGTAACTACGTTGAATTATATTTCACTGGTACAAAACGAAAAAAAAAATATATACCTAATATTATCTAATTTTACATCAGCATTGTCACGTGCTCTTGATGAGGGAGTTGAGAGTGAGAGCAAAATAATAATTTATTTAACAATTACCAAAAACTTCTTGGCTTGCAAACACAGTATACAGAAAACCATCTTCATCTTTCTCTTGCTGATAAAGTTGTGCCATTGTCATGGATCCACTCGCAACACATCTTTGATTCACCAGTAAAAAGAATGCTTGATTTGGATTTAATTGTAACCTGAGTCTGTAATATATAAAGTATAACTAATATGTACATTATTAGTACAGTTGACATATTTAATGCAGTTTATTGTTGTTCACGTAGATTAAAAACTGTTAACTGTACATTAATAAGATATTTTTTTCTTTTCATGTTCAAACTTCTATTTGTTTTATGCATTGAAATATGATATGCTACGTGGTAATAATTTAACATATTACATCGTTATATGCCATTGTGAAACCCTTTAATAGTTAACTAACCTGATTATCTGAATGAGTTCAGCCACCGATAAATGATCTGGTACTAAAAACTTGGTTTTATCAAGCAATGGTAACTGTTTTTCTCTGCGATATCTTTCAATAATTATAGGGACTTTGTTTGCATACCGCTCTTTTATTAATTCAACATCTGCGACACGTTGAGCTGAAATAAATTGAAATGAAAAGATCTTTAAATTATTACATTAATCTAAAAATTATGTCTAATGCATTGTTGTATGTAATCAACTATTAAGTTTATTAATCTATACTTCTACAAATATTATATTTTAATTCATTTATTTAACTAGGTTACATGACACAAATTTTAAAAAATATTAATTTATATTTACATGAACAACATTTTTGTTTTTCACACTATGTAAGATAAAATAATGATAATATCAACACATACACAATATTGTATAGATTCTCAAATGTTCAAACAAGATTAAAATACATAATTACTTAATTATATATTTTGATACACACATTAATTTGTTTCTGATCTTCAACTGAGATTTTTCAATAGAAAAACCTTATATTTGGGCATGTTCGTACATATGTATATGAATAATCTATATCCAACAAAATTTTATTGTTTTCTAAATATAACATGTTTTGCAACGAATATAATTTTGTTAGTTGACATATATATGTAAACATACATATATACATATATATATATCTTATATATAATACAATTGCTGTTTTAAGAATTATTGGTCAGTTTTTCACTGCCTTTCACTAATCTCATTCTTTGTTCTCCTACATTACTTAGTATTCAAGATATATCGGAACACTTACCAAAAGAACGCTTTTCCTTAAAAGATTTGGGAACAGAATTCATAATTATTTTATGTAAAGAACAAGAAACGCAAAAAATTGCAATGTAACGAGCGTCTCACGCGATTTGTTCTTGTTTATAAATCAGTTAGATCAATCAGACGTGTTTGTTTATAGATGTATTATCAAAATAAAGCCAACGTCAAAAGCAAACCGTACAGCAGGCTTAAAAGAAAATTTTATTGTTACTTCGGTTACACAATATTATAACAAAAAATATTATATTAGAATTAATACTTTTAGAAAAACGCAGAATTAAAACTTTAATTGAAAGTTGTCATTACACAAAACGAACTTTTATCACAAGTGATACATTATAATATACTTAGTACTCTGTTTTTTAACTCTCGAGATGGTCACCATACTGGCGCCACAATCGATAGTGATTATTTTACAGTGCGTTCCACCAACGAAGTACGACTTCGTCAGTTTCACCTATTGACATGCGGAATGTACTGCGCAATATAGACTACCGAGATACAGAGGAAGAGAAGTCCGATATTCCGTCCTCTTTTATTCTAAATCAGGGTTGTCCGTATTAATGGATATCTCTGTTCAATATAAATTTAAAACAAAATTATTTTTAATAAGAAACGATTCTTCTGTTTGCATTTTTTGATTTTCCACATGTACATCGCAGAATACAATTTTAAGCTGGTTTAATACTCTGTTAATTTGTAAATGGAATAATAAATTGTAAATAAAAAGTCGCAAAGAACTTGGCGGTTCATTTTCAATATATTTGCATATAATAAAATGTTACACAGTTGTTTTCTTCCACGTTGCAAATACTGTGTTGTATTGCATGACTTCGAATTCTACGAAGCCTATTCCAATTTACGCTAATAAAATATTTTGTTGTTAAAACAAAAAAATGTTAAATGTTCTTTACTTAGAAAAAGGAAATAATTTTCACTCAAATAAAAAAATTTTTTTATAACAAAAAAATTAAGTACATTTAATTTTCAGAACTACATGAAACAATTCTTTATCTCTCTTAATTATTTTTAGTGATCGCAAAAATGTCTTGCGTTTTTAATCTTTAATACAACAGTTATAGATAGCAATATTATATTAATAAAAAATTACGAGAATTATTATCGCCAATGATATTATATTATTATTTTATAGAAAATAAGTTTCGAATGCTTATTTAACATATCTCAAGTACTGCAACACCTTAATTGGCTTCTTCCGTACTTAGTGATCATAATGTCAATAAAAAGTCTGTGTTTACTGTGTATCTACTTTATTCACGAATGGTCAGTAAAATGTTAAGACGTCACACTGAAAATATTGCTGTACAGAATAAAAAGTATACAACTTACACAACATCGGTGTTCTGCTACACGTCAAAACATTTTACCACCTGTGCAGAAGCGTTTTAATACATCGGATTTTTTTACAATGCATTACGTATATTTTAATCCCTCCACTGAAGGGAAAGTATTATAAAATAATTTAGATTAACGTTATATCCAAATTTGACTACGTCAAATTATATTGATTTTCCACACTGTTATACTTAGCACAAATATTCACATATAAT
>JABFPT010000312.1:4163-14398 GCA_022817245.1 Nixonia krombeini | reverse complement strand
CATCTTGACTACTTTCTTTTTCCTTTTATGTGTATCAATAACATGTATCGGAAACGACATCTACGTATATTAAAAATAAAGCAATGACGCTAAGTATTAGATATATTAGAAACGCTTTATTGTATAACAGTTTATTACGATTCTGACCAATGAAGATCTAATCGACTCACAAAGATCTAATTTTAATGGCATGGTCGTAAAAGGTATGATTTTATCTGAAAACAATGTTAATAACAGTGTTACATTTATTTAGGAGATTTACGAGACTTGTATCAATGAGGATATGCCGTAAATTATTTTCATTAGCGTAATGAGGATCCACTCGGACGCTTATCACTTCATGATAAAGATATAGTTTAAGATTCGTTTGCTCTATATAAATACCGAAATAAGTGCATGGGTACGTCATCCTAATACTTAATCGCTAAAGACTAACGCCACATACACCATAAACGTTAGTCATGAAGTTGTATTCTTTCGTTGGAATTGAACATGTTTATATCGGTTACATGCACACGCACAAACATCCACATCTTCTGCCATTTTTTCATATGCATTTGACCTAAATGGATCGGTTTATGAAAATAGCACCGCTTTCGCATATTCAAACTGTATTAGCAGTTCGGGTTAACGTTTGAAGAATGATACATATTCCTGCTGCATTTCTGCACAATTTAAAATTGTCCAAAGACAGTGTAATACTCAAGCTTAATAGAGTATTGCAAAAGTATACTAGAAAATAATGAACAGAAATTTGAATATTTTGTCTTTCCTTACAAGGAATACAGTCAGTGTAACCTATTCCGAAGGTATCATAGTACAGTTAAATTATATAAATGTAATGGCTTAATAATATTATTAACGACTATATATATATAATAAGTGGAATTTTGCATGAGCATAAAAGTTAATGTAAAATTTGAAACTTGACACCAATGTTGAGGATCTCGTGTATCAATAGAGTGCAGATTAGCATACAACCAATACAAGATGATATCAATCAGGAAACATATAGGCTTATTATAATTGGAACTATAAGTTGAAAATTATCATTTTGTTTCTTTATAATTTCTAAATCTATTCGGACTTTAATTTGTGTGATTTTTCTGTTACACCGTTTCGATAATTGATTAATTATAACATTGTCTGTGTCATTGTGGTTTTAAAAGTTGAATACTTAAACGAATCGCTTATAAAACGAAAACGAGATAGACCAATTAAAGAATTATTGACTCATGTTAATTTTCGTTTTGTCTACCAACAAAGTCTAATATTCACATGTTTAATATTTATTTGTTTTCTGTAATTCCAAATAAACAATAGTATAACAATTCGCTGGTGACTTATACCACATATCCGTATTACGAGCATTTTTGTCTCATCTCATAATATTTAAAAATGCGATAGGTTTGTTACAGTACATATGACGTAATTAACTAAAAGTCATTTATTTTATGTTACAGCGCGTAATGATATGTTGTTATAAAAAAAAAAGATCTAACGTTATATCGTTGTTATTGTTATATCGTTTTTCTACATTGAATATTTCAAAAAATTCATCATTATAATGGGAATTACTTAATTAATAAACATCTTATCTTGTCAAAGTAAACAATAGTATTTCAACGATCTTTGTTATTATTATGTATAAGATATACATCGGGATTGCTTTGGTTGCTTTAATTAATACAAAGGAAGCTTTCACAATGTCGCCTACGTTAGCCATAAAATAGCGTTTTTTCGTCATCAAAACTAAATACATATGTTTTATCCGTCGAAAAGCTTTTAACTATGTTTTCCTTGACAGCGCGTTCCTTAAATACATTCATTTCGTGTAAATATATCAGTAAATGTCATGTTGAATGTTTCTAAAAAAATGACGATATTTTCACAATATTTGTTGACAAAATTTCGAACAATTGTATTTTCTTCATTACATAAATCGTTGTCATTACATTCTATTATAGTTCTCGCATATCTGTAGCGTTTGATTAATAAGCTGACTTTGTTCCCAATATTTCATACGCATTCGATGTTAAAAAAACGTTTGCTTCCATTAAATTTTGTCGGTAGCTATATTAAAAGTGTTGAGTTCAGTGTGGCAAGAAGGACAGTTCGTTCTTCAAAACGTCGACTGAAAACGCGCAAAAGTCAAAGGTCGATCTGAAAAAATAACAGGTAATAGGCGTACATTATTACAGTAGTGTTATGTCTCTAAGTTAATTACACAGAGCATCGGTTGTTTCATACGACACGCTGGCTTTCTCTTGTTTCACTTTTGTTTCAATTGTGTTCCAATTTTGTTCAATTTTGGTCGAATGCCGCAGACGACGTATACTTGTCATTTCAAAAAAAGTCATGACGGCGACGCGACAGGAGTGATGTGACACAATTGTGAAAATGTGCATGTATTATAAGTGAGAAGTACGAGTGTAGATATTGAATTCTTGCATGGAGCATTTTGAAATGTTTTTTGTTCCTCATCGGGCGGGTGAGGAGCATCGCACACGATCTTTACCGCGACGGCGTCACGAACGTCGGTATCTCTTAATTTTATTGGCCATTCGGCCTTACGGCTCGCCGATAAAACCCAAAGAAAAGAGTCTTGCACAAGGGTCTCGCCAACCACCATTGGTAACGCGATACTCTGCCAGAGCATAACATTCATCGTTTTATTCTCCCGTTATTTCTTCTTTTTCTCGTTCCTACGTTCCACGCCATGCACCACTATGTTTCCTTGGCGATATTAACGTATCCTGCGTAAATACCGTAAATCACGCTTCGCTATCGTTTCGTCACGAAATACGGCAATTAAATAATGCACTGCTGAACAATTAACGTTGAACAGTCGCAGTTACAGTTGAACAGTTATAGTTCAGTCCCTGTACATATCCAGGTATGAGGAATGCAAGTTAACACGAATGCTAACGCTGCTCTTTCCGCTTCTCTAATCGTTACCGCTTACAGTTTCCATTCAAAATGTACGGAGTGGGGAATAATTCAACTACGTTGGTTACAGATAATCGACATAAAGTCATTCACCGGCCGCTTACACGCGAATCTGCCATTCTTAATTAGAACAAATTTCCTTCCTCCTTCTCGCGGACCCCATGTGTTCCGAAAGCCGCCTCTGAAAGCATCACCTTTCCGATAATTGCAAGGCGTTTATGCCGACATTATCCTATGAAAATGTTCTTCGCAACTTTATAGTCGAAAGCACTTAGTGTATCGGTCGTGGGAGAACAAGGTCCCCACACGACCGTTTGAAACATTGATGAGAACCCAAGGGCATGTAAGGCGGCAGTTCTTTCCACGGCGTACAATTTGTCAAATTCTGTCTAACCATGAGACATATTTTCTGCCAACTCTTCCTCCTTCTTCTTCTTCGTCTTCTTTTTTTTACAGCTCTCTTGAGAATTTTACATGCGCCTTTGAAACATCAATTACGCTTCGCGTAATGGTAACCTTCCCATTCAATCTTCAAAGCAAATTGTTTCTTCATATATTTACTTTTTTTTCAGTTTTCTAAATCATTCTGCTACAGTTTATGAATATTGAAAATCGATGTATTTGAGTAGTCGAAAAACTCAGTCAACAAAATTTTCATTGGGAATGCTGCAAATAGTTCTAATGTTGCTATATAACCAATTGGACAACCAGAAATGCAACCCGATTTTCCTTTTTTAACACTTTTCAGCGTATACACTTATGTACATTTTATTAATTCCTTCTAAATAGGAAGTACAGAAACAGTGCAAGATATGAATAAATGTATGAATAATAAGGTTGACCCTAAGGTTGGTGCGAGTAAGTTGCAGATTATCGGCTAATTAAGAAAATACACAAATCTTACGACAAAAGCTAAGTTCCGTTTTTAGGAACTAATTAAATTAGGCACTAATCCCTTCTGTAGTAAATGCTCTGGTCGTACTGAAATTGAAATTCGAGCAGAGTCGAGTGTTTGGAACATTCGGCACAGAATTCTACTTAAAAATTGCTCTAAACAATCAAGTCTGTTAGATGCGCAAGAATGTGCAAGGAAATAGCAGTGCCTCGTGTACGTCGGTCGGTAGCGTTCAAAAGCGAGAGCCACCGAACGTGCCGCGTGTGCACAGAGGGTCAAGTGGTTTAATATTTTCATGCGGTTTGATAAGCGGAGGGACGTGTAAAACCATCTTCACTATATATCATTACATACCCAGCGTCACATATAATATGCACGTGGTGTTTTGTTCCGCGTGCACGAAAGAATCTTTTCGGTAAAAGTTTCACTAAAATATCATCTGCCTAAGATAAACTCATTTTTCCGGAAACGCTTCTTTCTTGAGCGTTATCGTTCGGACAGTCGTGACATTAAAATTCAATTTTTCCTTCTCAACTGCAGAGTCAAGCCGTAAATATTCTGTAACCCTGTTGAAACGGCGTAAGTTAACGTATTGAAACGCACACCACTGCGAACGGGGAATCTTCCGAATGAATCTCCAGTCTCTCTCCCTCACTCTTAGTCCTTCCGAAATTTGGTTTTTCTCTTCGGCCTTAATTTCCACGTTACGAAATAAAGTGTCGAGTGTGCGAAGAGTGTCACCGCGTCCGGTGATCTGGCTAACGTCCTGCTGGGACTGTCGACATTCTCTTGTCGAAAACTTTTAGGCTCCTGCAACGGGAATGGCGGCGCGCTTTGTACTTTGGGAATCCGAACGCTGTGCTATTTCTCTCTGTCTCTCTCTCTCTCCCCTCTCTTTTCCTGTCCTTCTGTCTCCTTCTGTCATTTCAAATTTCATCTTTTAACTCGGCGGAAGATATATTCGAGCAAATGTGTTGAAACCAGCCACGATAAATTGAGTGCCCAAGAAATCGAGTGCCCGTATTTCTTAAAGTCCCGCGTTATCATTCAGCTACTTATTCTACCGTTATTGAAGCTATTATTAACTGAACGTTATGCGGAGTCAGATTTTCATCAGTAAATCAAGAATGTTACATTGGTAAAAATAAGTTTCCCGACAATTATATACACTGTCTTTCTTAAATGTTTTGGGTGTTTGCATAACGTATTAAATAAGAGTAATTCGAAGTACTTAAAAGTCGGATAATTAATGTTAAACTTTAAAGAATATATTGTTGATCTCCACTTCCCCTCCTCTTTCTTTCACACATGGTGAAGTAATTCCGCTATTCAGCTAGTTTTGCGAATTTCAATTTAATACGTTGAGAAAAAACGAAAGAGACGATATTTTCTAGGTATGGCTTTGTGCGTCGTGCTTCTCCTGAAACAATGGAACAAACGGATCAGGGCTGCGGACGCACTATGGTGAACAGACGTATCAGACACAACGGTATGTTGATCATTAACGAGAGATCCGATACTTTTGACGCGGTGTTATTGTCAACGCCCGTAGGCGGACATTCATCTGTAGGTATTTCGTCGCCCTGCTTCCATTTTGCGACGTTGTCCTCGTCTTCGAGTTCCCTCGGACGAGGTATCGAGCATCTGTTGACCCTCCTCCTTTGTCTTGTTATTTTTTCTGCTCATGCCGCATATCATCTGCCTCTGCGCTTGATTCCGCGTGGGCACATCTCCAATGCTTTCTTCTTCTTCTTCTTCTTCTTCGCTGTCCCCACATAAACCTTTGCAGCCTTATCTGACCGCATTTTGCATGACCGGGAACCCATGGCGACATCGAACTTGATCGAAACGCATCATAAGAAATCTTAAGCCAAATACCTCGGACTTCCGAATAAAAATCCAACGATTCGTATCGATAACGTTTATTTTTAACTATGAAAATGATCTTTATATTGTTGCAATCAATATGTCACGAGAAGTCAATACCGTGTCACGACTGTGACTTCCACCGGACAGCAGTGCATGGTCCGAAGTTTACGATATATATGAAAATTACTTTCACTTCACTTACTACGGGTAAAAATCCTGAAAAAGTATATCCACTGGACGAAATTTATAAAAAATATTACTGAAAACATTTTTTCAAGAATATAATTGAAAGTAACGAACAATTTAAAAATCCTACTGTTTGTATTTCAAGTAAATTCACAAACTGAAAACGCTGTACTTGCATATGGCGATGAAATTTTTATTTCCAATAATAATTTAAAACTTATGATTAATTTGTACAATCGTAAATATAAAATAACGTTTACGTTCAATTTACGTTTACGATTTAGATAAAGTTTGTGAAATAAAATTTTAATATACATTAATTTAAACAAAACTGTAAACTGTCGGAACGAAATCATGCTCTAGAAATAGGAAATGAACTGCTGAAGTAAATAACTTCAGTAATTAGAGCTATTACATGTTTATCACTTTATGATCAAGAAGTAAGTTTTTAGTGACAGAATGACACTAGTAGTGAAATATTCATATATGGACAGTTTATGAAAGTAGCGTAAAAGTATTTCTCCTGTGCTAGTAAAGTGTTCTTAAATAAGAAGTTTACACAGAATCGTAAAGAAATTAACTGCCCTTACAGTTTTTTTAGGAATGGATTTAATCATTTGTAATAAGCAAAAATTTTTACATTTTTGCGGTATTGAATGTAATTTAGACGAATTTGCTGTTAGTAGATTCTATTAATTAACACTAGCACAAGAAGTACAAAAATAGCATAAATAAATATCTTGTATTATGTATTTTGTAAAGGGAATGATGTTAAATCGGGAAGGAAGTTCTGACTTCTACACTTATACAATTCAATGCCATTTGATCAAAGTTTATTGTTTAGACGATGTAGGAACTAGCAATGATACTTTATCTGAATATAGCAAATTCTTTATACGACTGACAGTAAAACAATTCTTATGTAATTGGAAACGTTATTCACTTGTCATATAAAGGACACGACTGAAGAACTCATTTTTAATTCTGTGTTGCTTCTCTCCTTCTAAATATTGTCATTTTTTCTGTAACATTTTTCTCTTAAATTTTCTTTCGCGACAGTGAGTAATAGTCAATTAGTAAGACATCGATTTAAACATTGTGCCTATTGTTAGCCTCGCAGAGTGGGATGTGTGTTTAATTAATGACGAAAACACACAAAGTATGGAATTTCTGTATATTTCTATTCAGTACTGACACAGTATACTGGCAATATTCGAAATTTCGCCCCGCACTCGAAACATAATATGGTATTGTAAAGGTCACTAGTGTCAGCACGAAAACCGTATTGTGTACAAAAAGTCGAATCAAGATACTAGCGCCGTACTAATGTATCAGTTTTCATATCGTATTTTATATCGGCTTTATACTCATCGCTAGCACACGTGCAAAAAACAGTTTGATAACTAACCACTAACGCAATTTTTCTTTATACATCAAATTAATTTTGCACACACGTGGTCACATTATACTTCAGATTGTCCAGCTTAAAGATATGACTTACTGCACTCTTTAATTGTAATATACGCGATGAAAAACATAAAATGAATTATCATCGATAAAACCATGTTGGTTGCATCCATGAAAAGTTTTATTGATCATACTTCAGTGAAGTGAATAAGTAACAGAAAAAAGTCAAATATTCGTTCCATAAATTAATATAAACGTAAACTAATAGATAATATGGAATTGTAAGCTAATAAAATTAGTTTACAATCATGAAAAGTTGTTACTGTAGTTTCGTTGCTGTAGTTTCGTTATTGTAGTTTTGACACTCCAATTTTGGGACTACACATACATCAATACCAGAAATAACAAGAAGCTCCTAAAGCTTTTTATTTATTTTCCCTCTGCATTCTTTTTAAAAGCTGTTAAATTAGTAATGCCCAATTTATACGGACAATAGAATAGAGCACTGATATTTAACATTGTGTTATGAATATTAGAAACTATTTAGCCGAAGCTGGGTGTTCGGGGAATACTTCTCGAAGTTTTGTCTGATAAAAGAACAGTAAATAAACCCTATTGTACGGATACTAATATACATTGTATGTGTATGAATCATTTTCATAAATAAAAAACGGGAAAATATAATGCGAAAGGGTTTATTATATACGTACTACCACTTATATTTATGATCGAATCGTAGTGAATTCTCTTTCCCTTCTTCTTTGCCTAATTAACATTTTTGATCAATACTGGTAATCTTTTTAATAGTACTTTTCTCCGTTTACTATTTCTTAATAACAAGTGAATTATGCTCTATTTTGAGAAATAATTGGGTTACCTTCTCCAACGTCATGAGAAATGATGATATACTGATGCTACGGAAACGAATGAATCTAAATGTAATATTTGCTTTCATGTAATAATTAGGTAATCTAAATAAGTTATTCGGTTGATTAATTGGGTATTGCAACCACGACCGAAAATAATGCTATTTTTATTCGAATCAATTTTGGAAATGAGAAAATTTTGGAAACACTTTCACTGGACTGCTAAATATTAAGAGCTAAATGTGTCGTTTAAGGCTGAAGTAGAGTAATTATCTCTTTAGAAAAAGCTGCGGACGATAATCGTAACCTACTATCGTGTTGTTGATAAATGTAGCAATCGGCACTTGTTTAAACTGCACTTGGAGGAAATGAATCATATAAGATATGGTATATCAACCGGCATTGTGTCAAAACAATAAATACGAATTTTTAGATACTTTTCGTAAATACACACTTTAACTAGTTGCTTTTCTATAATCTTTTACTTTTTTCATTGACATATTATGTATTTCTTTCGTCTTGCTTACTTAAAGAGAGAAGAAGAAAAAACATCGTTAACAATGTATGTTTTTCTCATTGAAGAAGAAAATAAAGGACATACTGTGGAAGAACATCTTTAAAGTCTTTATCATGCTTTCTTCACGATTATCGATTTTGAAAACAAGTCATCTTTTTCCACGTGTTGTTGATCAAATGTATTTCACATTTTGACATACGGTTTCAATAATAATAAATGTCAAAAATTGAGCCACTGACACGCTGCTGTTGTTGCATTGACTTTTGTTACTCGGTCTTGTCAGAGAATGTTGGCGTAACGATAGTGCGACGGAACTGCCGAAACAGCTGTACACGTAGAATGGCAGTATCGGTTGTATTCTTGACAGACGATCTCCACATAACATGATATGGGAATAGAAAAACTACCGAAATGCAAACGCGACGTTGACTTAATTTATGCTGTGCCTGCTTCGCTAGCTTAGCACATTGTTGAGACCTTTGAGAGACAAAAACGAAATGCGAGTACTTTATTTATACGCGGGTTATTGCATTGTTTCAATTATTTTCTATTTACTTTGGCGAGATATGAGAGGGCAAGATCGCAACTGCGGCGATCCTTCCGATACCTACGTCCGCTTGTCGTGTTCTCGCAAAAATACATGATCCGACGTATTTGCCAAAGACTCGCACCCTCGACTTAAAATTTCCTTCATCGTTGTTTCCCGATTAACGATGCCAGACTTCTTTTCTTCGAAACGCAGTTATATTCTTCACCTTGCTTTGTTCGTAATTAGTGAAAAGAAAAGGCACGTTTGTTCGTTTGTTGATTGAAAATTCGAATTTTATCGATGTTTCAACCATAGCTTCTTCCTCTTGTAAAAGAATGATTGCCAATGCCTGCTGCTCACTCTCCGTTACATCTATATTTAATCTGAAGTGATTTTACACGCAGTTAGCAGATAAATGTAAAAGGCACGTTATATCGGTAGTGATGTGCAATTGAAGGCTGCAATGCGTCGGTACCGATTCTCGGTATTGCGCCTGTGTCGGCTCCTTATTCTCATTACCACTAATAATGTCGACAATTTTTGCACAGGAAAAAGTACGGAAATCGAGGGATTAAATGCGAGGGAATTTTTCGATGTTGGTAGCACGCAAAACCGGTAAAGTAAATAGGTCAGAATCGCGTAGCGTAGTATGGATACGTATGACTTGCACAGCGTATTTGACGACAACTCTTAATTTATCGCGTATACTTTTGTAGCCATAACATTGTTGAAACATGACCACTTAAAACGCGATACGGCATTTAGATTTGTGCACAGTTGACAATTCATACCGCTAGCAAAGATATTATTGCATTTTTTCCCCTTTAATTACGTAACAACTCATTGGCAAGTTTGTTTGCACAACAGGAATATCGTTCAATTTATTGCACTGTTTAAAAGCCTTTGTTGCATGCGCGTTAAATTAAACGATGGTTTTACTCTATTCTATTACATAACTGGCAAAATATTCACCGATTAGATAACAATTATCTATATAGGTAAATAGTTTGGAGTTCA
>JABFPT010000308.1:39095-49924 GCA_022817245.1 Nixonia krombeini | reverse complement strand
CCCCTCCATCGTCCTGAAACTTACGCCAACTATGCCCTCGTTGACCAAGGTCTAGAACCGGACGGGACTTCATACCTTCACACGTGATCGTCTCGAAGCTTTCTAACAACCGTTTCATCCTTCATTCGCCCTGAAAAATATACCGCGAACGAATACACCATGAGCGCGTTCAGCCATGGCGCACTCGCTTGCACTCACGAAAATACAGAATTTGCGACGAAAAAGTACCGATGAGGAAACTACGTCGCGATTGGGCAAACATCTCGCTGCCCCGATGATTCACGTCTCGTGTCAACGGTCGTTTCGTACTCCTCATTTCTCGCGAAATGCCGCATTTCAATGGTTGTAATTGACAAAGCATGTCGCATAAATTACCTCGTTTCACTTGCAACTAATTTCTTCGCGAGTTGCTTGGGCGAACGTTCGAGCGCGACACTGTGTTCAAACGCGCAACGTTATTCACCGCTGGATAAAGTTGTCTCGGAATTCGCACCCGGCCGTTCCTTTCTTCGACGAAACAAGGGAGCCGCGGCGTAGCGAACAAACGAGCCGTACCCGGCTAAAAATAATACACATTTTTATCATTCGACGGTTCTTCGAGGTGGCTCGTAGCCGCCCAGAGACGAGTACCGCCGGCAACGGCTACGTTCATTTCCACCGGTCGCTCATTCGACGAGCAATTAATTGCGAGCGATCGATACGTCACGACCCGTAACAAGCTCTTGTTACCCTAATCGCTCGACGCCGGCAATTAACCGATTAACAATGGACGATCGGTCGTGGCCGATTAATCGGTCGAGCGAGGTCGCGGCGATTACCCAATCGCTTTTGTCTTGGTTTCCACAAGCGCGATATAAAATTACCTCCGACCGGTTTCTAAATACCGACAAGGTTGCCTCGGCGAACCTGAATGATCGGTAATGCGGGAAAAGAGGTCCGATCGAGTAGCGCGTTGCGGGAATGGAACTGCGGGACCTGCACGCGTCGCGCTCGGTGAAATATATTATCTCCGACGCTTTGTGCCAAGCACGCCTCGCGCAGCCACGAGTCCGAGGCTCTTCCGTCTTCCTCGCGCCGCCTCCGCCGCCCAGTGCGTCCTTGTCGCCGCGAGTCGTCAGGGAGACACGCGCGCGCCACGAAGCGACGAGCGGGGCCGATACGGCCGTTTCGAGCGACTCGACGAACGGCCGCCACGCGTTATTTCCGCACGCTTTTGTCCCATAAGCGTCGACGATCCAAAGTGTATCAGATCGCCGACAAAAACGAAACGGCGATCGACAGAGAAGGGAGAAAAGTTGACTTTTTGCCTGGACCTTTGTCGTTGCGAGTGAATTCGATGTGAATCGCGCGATAAAAGGTGTTGCGCAATAGCACATAATAGCGCGAATAATCGACGCTGAATCACGTTTAATCGGCGATCGGCAACGCTCCGCCGCCGGTGATCCGTCTTTAATTGTCATTATCGGATTTCGCTGGGGCGAGGTGGGAAGCGGATCGATTTCTTTGTTCATCGGCTCGCTTGAATGCTCGTACGCGCTATCGGTCTTTTATCCTTCGTTCGCGCGAAAACTGCCTTTTTGAGGTCGGCCGCGCGATAAGACACGTCGTGCCAGGTTTCCTCGAATCCTGCGATAGCGCAAGACGCTTGCGTTCTCCCCTGCCGAACCGACGCGAGGGTGATAAATCCTCGACTCTCTTCCGCGCTACGCACGCGAACTGTTATATCTTCCCTCCTTTTCGGATTCTTTATGTCGTAGCCTCGTTTAGATCGAAATATTTATCGGCGCTGCTATTTCAGTCATTTCTTTACTCGCTTGACAAGATTAAGTTTCTAATCGACCGATTTGACGGACGATTAAATTCCGAATGTATAGTCGATGTAAAAGAAGAACATAATGTACAAAGCATTACGATGACATTGCTATTACTCGTTATATTATTATTATTGCGATGATTATTAAAAGACAATTACTGTACCGTTGTTATTTCACTGTTCTCGTCATATTGTTACGCGACGGTTGAATATTAATTGTTACTAATTATCGCACCATTATCCATTCACAGTGACAAGTGAATTTCGAAACTCTTCCGATCTCCTTCGAAAGTCCTTGCCTGTGATTCGAGGTCAAGATGTACGCGCGTACCGATTCGAGCGTTTCGGCCGAGGCGTGCTCGATTTTTCAATGAAAGATATTCCAACGCACGGTTCTTCTCGGCTCGGGAACTTCCTGTCTGGACAAAAGGTCTGCCGGCGTTCCGTGTTTTCGCCACAAACATTCTCCGTAACGTTTATCGTCAAATGTCACTCCCCCTCTCCTCATCCGTTCAATATTGTCTTTTACACTTGTTTATCCTCTAAAAATATTCCTCCAGTGAGTTTCACTTCCTTTCGAATCACGGCAAACCAATTCAAACACGAATCGAGCAGATCGAAATATGATTAAAACCGATTCGACTTTCAATCCCCAGCGAAAGTGAAAGAAGAATGTGCGAACGCTTTTGACTCACTCAAGGACTAGTCTCTGAACAAAGACGGCGAGACACTGGAAAAATTACCGCAAGGTGGGGGGAGGGGGATGTGGCTCTTGACATTGCGGAAACTCCGGACCGCGAAAATGGGCCGCGCATCGCTCGTCTTGCGCAACGATTCGACATCCGATTCAAAACGGGGCAGATTCCCTCGTGACAAAGACTAAAGACGTACGCGACGCGAGTGTCGCGTAGCGCGGGCCGGCCGGTGGGAAGCGAGTATTTTTTCTCCACTCGCATATGCGCCCGTCGCGCGTGTAACAGTTACCTGTAAAACGTTACGACTGTACCAGCGAACTTTCTATGCTTTTTTCACCTTTTCCCAGAGACGCTCGATTATCGGTTGGCGAGACTCTTTTGTATTATCGGCGCAGATAAAACAGTTATTTTTGTAACCCAAGTCGTTTAAGTAGAATTTACTGAAATGCGCTTTATCAGCGTTTCGGCAATCACCGTCAGATATCCGAAGACACTGTCATTACCGTACTGTGCCACTGCTCAAGCGGAAATTTCGAACGCCGGGCTGTCGAACGTTCGGCGTATCGTTAATCTCATTTTTCATTGTTTGTATTTTTATACTTTCACCGGTAGGCATTTTTTTTGTGTACAATTTATTTACCCAGATCCCCTCGCTGCTGGAAAGATACGCACAGTCCGGTGTATTTATAGATGCGTTTATGCCGCGTGAAATAATGACGTACTCGTAAATATATTTTCATAAATTCATGACGTATCCAGACGCACGCGTCCGCGGTTTCATGAAGTATTCATGCGCGAGAGCGCGTCTATAAATGTACACCCACGAGCGAATTTCTGCGAGTCCCACACACTTTCTGCGAGAAATTGTGCAGAGGCTTTGTGATGAAAACCGGTGTCAATTTTCGTATCAGGGAAGTGGCCCGATCTCGACGCTAAATCTTGTCGTTTCCCCCGCGAAACGTTCCAGTGGCATCCAGGTCGAGTCGCGCCTCATCCACCGATGGCAATTTCGCCGAAGGATGAACGAAATCCGGAAGAATTACATTTTTTGTTTTTATTCAAATAACACGATTTCCTTCGCGCCAGTATTTACAGTAACGACGTTGATGACGATAACGAGGCAATTAAAAAGTATTTAATTTCAAATGCTTGTTTCCATTACAAAATCGCCGGCAGCTGTGCGATAAAGCTGTTCGTTGCATAAAACATAACCGCGTGTAGTTAAATCTGATTATTCAAGTCTATATCGTTAATTCAATTTCAATGTAAACTTCAACGTCGTATTGAAACGGAACGACAACTGAGAGCGTAAGCCAATGAAACTTGCGCACGGCTCGGGAAAGAGACCAGAGTCCAAGAAAGTTGTGAAAACGAACGTTCCTGTACAAAGTAGCGTACGAAGCGGGGACAATCGTATGCCGAGGAAACGCGATCGTCCTCCGATTTCTCGGGAAAAATCGTCGAGGGAGTAACGTTGATCGGCTCGAATCACGCGTTCGAAGTATTTTTCCAGAGATTACAAAGTTGATTTAGTTACCGTTTATTTTCCTTCCACCGAGCCATGTGTATCGGGCAAACTTCTCGTTCTTCCGATAAGCGCGCGCGCGCGCAACCGCTCGGATCCGGCAGTCCGAAGAGCCGAATCGCTAATTGCGCCGTGCAATGGATCTTGCGCAATCGTAGGAGGAAGCCGTGGTCAATTGGTGTAATTACGCGACCATGAAATACGGGTATTAATATTCCACCGTGGCTTCGCAGCTTCGTCGGCGGATCGCGCGGTATCGCGGATCAGCCTCGCGCCGCGTGTCACCCTACTCCGCGGCCGTTCCTCCTTCCGCTAATTTATTCCAGCCTCTGTCATTCGCGAGAATCTGCCGTTACGCATCTCTCCATCTTTCCCGACTCCCCCCTCCACCCGTTTTTTCCGAGCGTTTCCCCGTCGCGCCATTTCCACAAAATTTCCACACCGTTTGACTTTGTTTACACGATAAACTGTCGCACGAACGCGATGTGAATGCAAGTGAGTAGGGGAAACAAAGTGTTGGGAAATGTAGCAGAACCGTCGCGGCAATTCTACCGTGACGATTATCGGGCGGATGTTAATTATCGGTGAAATCGCTAATTGCTTAGCGAGCGTTTGACGCGTGACGCGAGAGACGTCAGCTCGTTGTTTGGATACAGCTTGTTTCCAAACATCGTCGCGTCGATCGCAAACGATCGCATTCCGCGTCGCGCGCCGTTGCACCTGCGACTTGCACGTGTTTTCGCGAGAAGCGGGTGAATACGCAATTAATCATAAGTGATTCACGCATCTCGCCTGCATTCCCGCCTCTCGTATCGCGTGCGTTTTTTATGGAAACGACACGACTTTGGCACGAAACTCGTTAAGTTACCGATCGTTGCATCGCGATTAACCCGGTTGTTAATCAGCACTGTACTCGCGGTGGTAAATAACGGTGCGACAAATTATGCGCATGTCTCTTCACGTTTCCATTATCGTCACACGCTCGTCAATAAGATCAACCGTAGCTCTCGATCGTGATTTTATTCTAAAAGTCATTAATATCAATAAGTGCGATGTTTTCGAATTATTCGCGTCGCGAAAACAATTGATGTTATTGAGTGATACGCAATAACAGTCGTGATTAACGTCTTCGTTGAAAAATGCGAGGTCTTTTCCCATTTTTCCTGTTAATTTCGAATTTCTCTCAAAATTTTTCACCACTCCTGTCGAAAAGTATCGCGAAGATATTCTTTTACTCCCAGTTCGATATATATATATATAAAATACAGAAAGTTCGAAAAACCGCGGTGAGCGAATAACCTCGCGATAAAGAAGCAGCTAAAGTGTAAATCACTCCCGAAATAAACAGTACTTCCAGATTCTTGAAAATAGAGCCGAGTGTAACAGACGGTTTTCGCGCGCGCCAGCGGCGAGTGAATTACGGGGAATGAAAAATTGTGAAACGTATTTCGTAACTGTATCGATAATAACGCGCGTGTTTATCGCCGCGACATTATCGATGGACAATCGTTTTGAAGATGAAGTCCGGTCGGCGGTGATTCTCGACTCGCCGCTCGTTCGATTACACGTCGTGTAACGTTTGATAAAAATGCCTCGGCGAGCTAATTATCAGCGACATCTGCATACCGGGTTTGAGTCGATCGAAAAATACCAGATCCAACGAGCAATGCTCCGCGTCTCGTTCCAGCGGTACGCCGAGTAATAATCCCGGTGGAAACGGCGTCCGAATAGCGTTATCCTCGTCACGCACGACCGCCTCGGATTACGGTTATTAAATCGCCGCGAACCTTCGGAAAAAATCACCTGACTTTTCCACGACTCGAGGGCGGCTCGGAGTGACGCGCCGAGGTTGCGCTCTCGCGCGGAGACGATTCGGGCACGTGTCGCGGAAAGGATTCTGGGCGGAACAATGCCCGGCGAGGCGGGAAATGTGACGGTGCAAGTTTGCTGACGCGATTCTATCGACGATACTTCCGAGACTCGATACCGACGACAACGTTTCGCGCGTATCGTGTAAGACTTTGCATCGTCCAAACTTGCAAAAGCCAGCTGCTTCCGGAGAACGAAACAGGGAGGGGAAGGGGATGTCGAGTGTAGGCCGTTTTCGGTCGACGCGAAACGTAGGACAACAAAGAGGCGAAAAGTGGTATATTTAGCGCGAAAGTGGAGCAACTCGTTAAGGCGATCGCCGCGCGAGGTAGAAATGACGCGAGCGCGCATACCTTGGCCACCGCGGCGGACGCGGCGAGTGTCGTCGATGCGTTCGTTGCACTCGCCGATCCTTCTCGTCCGGTCCGTCGCATTCATCGCGATGGTCTATTATTATCGAAATTCGTCAATATAAACGCGCCGTGGAATCTCGCCTGTGGATTTGTACACGTGCGCTAAATTCGGCGCTACTTTCAAAAATACATAAGAAACGGATTATTCGCGGTCGTTGATTCTTTTGGCATTTCACCGGCGTGTTTCGACGTCGACTTACGAATAGCTTCTTGTCTCGAGCGGGCCGCCATGGCGAGAGGATTCCAGTCCGCTACTCGATTCCGTGAAACTACCTGCGACAAGAGGATTATTCTCGCGCTAAAAAGTAGCCTTAAAAATGCAGTTGTCCGATTCCAATGAAAAGGTTAGCGCCAAGTTAATCCACTTTCGTCAATGGTACTTCGCTCGAAAGAAAAAACTCCGCAAAGATGTCCTTTTTTCGAGTCGAAGGGAACTGTACTGCGCGCAACGCGAATTCACTTCCCCAAACGAATATTCCCCTCTCACGGCCGAGGAACCGTTTTCCAATCCGTAAACGCGTTGAATTCTCCGAGACCGGCGTCGAAAACGGAAGTCGCACGTGATACTACATTTTTCGCTTTTTACAGGTACGCACAAACGCATGCCAAAGCACGTCGCTGACATGGCCACTGCGAAGTTAGGCAGAGCGTTGACCGAAAAGGGCCTCGTCCTCCTCATGAACCACGGCATTCCAGAAACCAAGGTATGAAACGCACACCTGCGCGGACCGCGCTCTCGCGCGAGTCCCCCGCCCCCTCGCCCCGCCACTGCGTATGTAAAAGTTACATCTTATGAAAGCGGCGGTGAAATTTATTCGAGAAACTTGGCTCGTTTGAATTCGAGCGTTTGAACGCCGCTCGAGAAGGTCCGAGCGTTTATCAACCTTTGCTTGCGCGCTCGACAAAAATTGATCAGCCGCTTTGATTCGACACCCGACGCGCTTAATTCCGTTATTAAACCTGACATTAAACTACCAAACGCGTTCGCAGTAGCGAAAGGAAAGGAAAATGATGCGACGGCGACGAGAACCGTCGATAAACAATCTCAGCCCGAGCGTCGCTGTTCAAACAGTTTGTTTCACCAATCTCTTTCATTCACCGCCATAAATTACCGTCTTAATTAGCCATCGAAGTTTGACGGCGTTTCAGTCTCGGAAATCGACGCCGGTGTTCGACTTGTGCAATTCCCACGTCGGCTGTCCTTTTCCTCCCAGTCGTAAATACATTGCCAGGAGAAGCCGAATTCGTGATAAATCATCCGCGGAAGCTTAGCGTAAAATTGACGCGAATGGTGTAGATAAAAGAGGAGTGTTTCCCGCTATAAGTTATTAAAAGTTAAATGACAAATCATTCTATTAACGTTCCGCCGTAGGAAATTATGTAACCTACCGATAAACCGTTGCGTTGTCTGACGTAGATATAACATAATGCGGCTTACCTAAATTTAAAGTCGAAGAAGCGATATAAAATTCGACTTCTGTTTGTACAGGTGAAAAAGTCACGCTGCTCGTTATCGATGTTGAACGAAGAATTATTTTTTAGTCGCAGAGTAATAACGATAATGTAAAATTGTCGTGCATTTTGCAATAATGTTTTTTTTTAGAATAAATGTACACGCTTGTCTTTAAATAACTGATATCTAACATTACCTGATCGTAATTACGAATATAGTTGCCGATCAAATGACACTGTTGTCACGTGATTTGCTTAACGGCGACACGCGCTTTTCACCAATTATTTTTCGCGATAATTCTACTTTCAATTACGACTTGCGATCTGCACCTTGAGAAACGCTGGAAAACGATCTTAACTGATGGAAAATCAGATCGAATTTTATTTCCCTTCAAAAGGAATTGATTTGCTCAAAGAAATTCCCCTTTGCAGTGGGAAAGATCGATTATCGCAATTTCTGTTAACAAATTTTAATTTTAAATGCAATCTTTTGCCGTGATAGTACAAAAGTGCGTAACGCGGGGGCAGCACTTTTTGTCATGTTCGGTAGCAAAGAATAATAAGCTCGTTAACAGCTGCTGTATCATTTTTAACATATTTTCACGCTGCTTCGGGAGATAGTAACTTCTGAAACGAAGCAGTACTCACTGCGTAAGTCAAACGAGCAACTGGCAGAAAACTCATAATACTAGAAATGAGAAAAAAAAGGTAATTAAGAGATGTGGATAGATTTATGCTAAGGCAGGCCGCGAAACGTGATTTAACACTCGCGCGAGGATTTTTCTCAGAATTGTTGCATTTCAACATACTCCTGCAACAAGTTTGCACATTCAGATACCGGAGAACCGTACGCCGATCAACCGCGCCGACTTTCGTGCTTGTACATTATTCGTTATATTTATTGCACGTTTTATATAACCATCGATGTAACCCAATGCGCCTCGAACCGACAATGAGTCATCCGTCGCCTCTTTTTTCCTCCCGCCCATTCGTTTCACGTAGGTGCGGATCTGATTTTGATTTGTAGGCACAACGTTAATTCTGTAGACGTTGATAAGCCGACACGTTCGACGCCTGCCACGATGACGGATGCCGAATTCCGATACTTTTAATTATTCAGACACTTATCGCCGGAGTATCGCGGAGATATTTCATCCGAAGGAGAGGAAATTTGTAGCAGCGGTGAATATTTATAGCCGACGCGATAAAAGCACTTCAGGATATTTCGGAATATTCGACACCGCCGCACGTCACTTCTCGTGATCGAACGAGTCGATTGGTAGAGGTGCCTTAGGAAATGAAAGTAACGGACTACCACCGACCTGTCGGTGAACGGTCGCGCGAACGTCCCGGGACCTCGGGCCCTTTACCTTCGACGGCCGATAGACAGGGCCAGTGCAGTAATGTTACTTGCACACCTTGACACGCCTCTGCCTTAACATCCGGACGCGATTTTTTACCCGCCACCTTGGAGTATTTACACCGACTCCTGTGCCGCTGCTGCTGCCGCATCGGCGTGATTTCTACACTTTTCCCACAGAACAAGTCTCCACAAAATAGCCATTTCTCATTTATGATTACGTATAAATATCCTTCATGTTACGCGTCGCGGAAAATGATACACTTTGGCAGTAAAGTTTACCAACTTTTGTTGGTTTTTAACTACTGCAAAAGGCACTCATGGCAGAGAGAGAATTGACGATCTTTTATGTCCGTTAACCATCCATTAAAGGTCGATAAAGATCGGTAAAAGATCGAACACTTGGCGCTGCAAAATCGTATGTTGGTTCGTTCCAGCGACAGCAATCACGTCGGCGCGCCAGTCGCGATGACACAACACGGATTCTTTACCGTCACGAATATGTGTGCCGATCGGCAAACTTCAAATTAGGGAACAGCACGGCGATTGACGCTAAGATACGAGGTCGATTGAGTGACTGTCATTTTTCAAATCGGAAATGTTCCGCCCGAATTAGGATTCGAATATGTGAAATTGGATGCTGAAAGGGACGTTGTGAAATGTTCTCGATTATGAATTTCGTGTATGTTAATGGCCGAGGGAGGCCAAGCGGCGAGCGTGGACCAGTTTCGGGGCAAACGATTCTAGCTATTCGACCTCGGCGAACATGGCGCGTCGAATGGTTCAAGACCGATTGGTACCGCGACGCTCTCGCAATCTTGCATTGATATGTAGATAAAGCTTCTGCGACGTTACTATCGCTCCGGCGAGATAAAACAGATTTCAACGGTTTTTCATTATCGCATTTTGTACACGCATTTTGTCGTGTTGAGATATATTCGAACAACTGCAGTAAATCACTCTGGTTCGCGGACCATAGACGATGTACAAGAAATCCACTTTGCTGAAGTGAATAAGCGTTTCCGTATGCCGTATGATTTTGCACGTCGCCATTTTTATATTTTATGAAATGACCTTTTCTGAAATTATGGATTATTCTTGACAGAAATGGTTTCCACTTACCTGAAGTGGATATTCTTTAATGCGAACGTCGATTATCAAACGTAGTCCGTAAGCATTGTCTTTGACGCAGAAATATCTTTTTAAGAGTCCATGTGTGCAAGTGCACAGACGAGAGTCCGCAAACACGAATAACAGTCGAATCATTGCGATTTCGTGGAATGGCATTCTTCATCGCGAGAGACTCGCGAATCAGGATTTTATGACTCGCTCGTAAAAGTCAAATTTTCAAGAGTTCACTTTCTCGTTGCAACGGTCCTGTGAAACATAATTTACTGAGAAAACTTCTTTGGCCATTTTTTTCAGATCAGAGCTGCCTATCGAGCCATGCACTACTTTTGCGAACTGCCGCCGGAGAAGCAGCAAAAATACGCGTTCGACGACATGCACGGCTTTTCTTCCAATTATACCGACAAGTAAGTTGTTCGAACGTCAGTGACGTACGGAAAACAGCGACGTTTTCTCACTCGCGCGAGAATCCCCGATTTGTAGCTCGTTCTAGCACATACTGATTCACTCCACGTTTCCGTGAAATTTGCCGAGTGTAAATCGAGAGATACTGATAACGCATTCAAATTATTAA
>JABFPT010000306.1:27491-45160 GCA_022817245.1 Nixonia krombeini | reverse complement strand
CGATGACTTCTCCGCGCTTGTGCCCGTAGGTGCGTGCGATGTCTGTATGCGAATGTACGAGTTGACACGTTCGCCATGAGAGTGTGCGCGCGTTCGTGTACATAGGTATATTTCTATAGACGCAGAGGTGGCAAGCGTGCCGGAAACCGGTGCAACAGGTGGTAATACTGAGCCACGGTTCGGTACAGTCGAGTATAGTTTGATTCGGTTTTCAAGGGTAACACTAAGGGATGACGCGACGAGAAGAAAGCCAGAAACCTCGCGCACGGGAACAGTGTGGCAGGGTCGAGAACGAAGGGAGGAGGAGGCGCGCCGGAGTTAACAAAGTTCTCTACGTCGATTTGCGCCCAATAGACGAGGGATACCGGTGGAACGCCAAGTGGGTTTTGCTAATTGGAGTTTCTTTCCTAACGGTTAGCCGACACACCCATCAAGAATTACTCACAATTCTTTGCGTACAAGACAGTTATCAGCAAGTTTGAAATTTATATTAACAGTTAATAAAATACTGAAGAAGGTTATCGGGGTCGACAGGGTTAAATCCTTCTTTTAGATTGTCCTTGAACAGCGTGCCCTTGCAGAAGGTTGAGTTTTACGATGAGAATAAGCGGTGCAGGCGGAAGAGAAAAGTTACGTAATAATTAATACGCCGGGGTGAATGATCGTGCAGCTCGGGGAAAAAACGTGATTCGAGATCCAGAAGAACTTACTAACAACACCTAAGGCGAGCATTTCTGATGGCATGCAATTGTCCGACTTAATGGGTCGAGTTGAAAATAGCTTGAAGCGTCTGTTTAGTACAACGGGCACCCAAATAAGAAACTATTAAGGTCGTTATCTTTAGAACACATGTACTTGTGTATACACATGTGCAGCTTTAGGTTTCAGAATAGCCGTCCACATTGTGTAAAAGGTATTGAGCATTATTTTACTAATGTAATGCACATATTACAAAACTGCGGAACAACTAGGTTTCGACGGTCGAGCCATGGGTTAACTTTCTGTGATAAAAATGTTATCAAAGCAGGATGTTTTTTGCTCGCTCCATTTCATCAGCATTTTTTCAACAAATGTAGCACATGCTTTTGTACGCATCGCCCATAAAACAGGGTGAGCCAGATTTTACGGCCTAATCTCGCGCCCTTTCTCCTGCCAGCTTCGTTTGAAAAAGGAACGATGAAAACGCTCCCACGGACAGCCGAGGAAGCTCCCCATTGAGATCGCTTTGTTTGGGTTAATGAGGAAGAGACTCCGGTAAGGATTTGGTCATTAGTGGGAAACTTTTCTTAAGCAACCAAGAGACGACAATGGACCGTCTCTTTGTTCGTGCTTGTCTTGCATCTTCCTCGACGCGCGACCTGTCTGCTCTAGGGGCAACTACCAAATTTTTCTAATTTTCCTCCTGCGCTTCTTTTCGGCTCGATTACACCGCTCTTCCTGCTTTCCGCGACTACTCGGATTTTAACAATCTTATTGCGAGTTGGATGAAGGGACAGAGGAGCCTTTTCAGTATCGATTTATACCTCAGCAAAAGCGAATTTGCATACCAGCATCGGATTTTTCCTCCCTTTTCCGTTGCGTTGCAGATTCGCGACACTCGTAACAGTTCCTGCTGTATTATACATCGAGTTTCTAATACCCAATTCCTTTTGTGCCGTCGCAACGGTGTACACCGCGCTTAAGAGAATACGCGAACAGCGCAGCATAGTAAAGAAATGTAGCCTACGCCGGATCTGCATTTTCGAACAGGATCGCAGGAAGATTTTATCCTGTCGCCTTTCGTAGTCTACGATCGCAGATATGCTACGTATATAAGGCCGTAACAAAAGTCTTTCTGAAGCGTCACGATAATTTGAAAATGATAAGAAGGCGCGCGGATATATCATATATGTACATTCATATGAATTTTCCCATCTGAAAGGATAAGAACCAATTTTCAGATACAGCGTCCCGCCTTGTCCGAGGTACTGTATTCGATTATTCCCATCTTGACGTCCCGCGTTCAAGAACTATTGAGACTCATAATTCCTTCCTCTATTCATGAAAGCACTGATTATGCGTGAGGGAAGACTGTTGCGCTGTATAAATACAATGAATGCTTTTCGTTTACTCGTGTCATGTAATTGTACTCTGATTTTTGTACCGGTGAATTTTCTAGCGTGAAGAATTGAGAAGCTTAGAAGCTATGCTCCTGTATACGCGCGAAAAACACGTAATCAAGTAGCTTGTGTCGTTTAAGGTAATACAAGCTGCGATTTTATAAACTGAGCGTAGATTGCAGGAGTGCGAGGGGCGCGAAGAAAAGGACATAGAAAAAAGGCAAACGGCTCGAGTGGAGCTGCCTGGACGTTTCTAAATGCACTTTTAATTGTCGAAGAGCAGCGAAAGTCCTTGTACTCAACGAGCGAAGCACTCGAGTGATTCTTAAGCAAGAGACTCGTTGCGCACGAGTTTTTTATATCTCGTTAACAGACAATCCCAATGATTATTTTTAATGTCATATTGCAGTTACTTCAGATTCCAAGCATTGGCAATTTTGCACGACCTTTTTGAAAAATGTTGACGTGGGGATTTAAAGAACAAGTATTTGATAAAATGGTAGACACGAATCTCCAAAAGGAATCGTTAATTTAGTTATTCAAGTGTCACAATCGGTCAGAAAAGGCTGTTTACTGGATAACAAAGTCCAAAGGTCATTTTAATGCATGTTACTCAGCGAATCATCTTCAGCTTGGACTGATACATTCGCCTGCACGTGGCACATTCACCCAGCTTGGCGCCTATGAAATATCATTTATTCCGGTCGTTCCAAAACTCTTTAGCTGGACAACGCTTTCAAGATGCCACTGCGATACAGAAATAGATCGACAATTTCATTTCATCCAATCTGATATCTATTTTTCGTGAAAGAAGTCAGAATTTATTAGGAAAATGGTAGGACGGTCATAGAAAGTGACGATTAAATTATATTTTGTACATTATAAAAACAAAACGAATCAATAGAAAAAGAAATATAGTTTAATTCAATAAATAAATTCTATATAAATAATAATAATTTAAATGTGCCGAAATTGTATATTTCTTTACTAGAAGTGTATATAGCTTTCCGCAATTCACGCATTAGCATTTTCATTAATACACATTTGATATTCGATCATGAAAATATTCATATTTCTAGCATGAAGTGCGCTGGGTCGACTTCTTCCATATGTGACATAAGATGCCGACAATGGTTTTCCTTAGACGCATTTTTCGCAAAGATCCGATCCTTTACCTTTGCGTCGTTTTTAGTTTGCTCGAGCCATTCTCGTACCTTAGAAACACTGTCAAACGGTCTTTCTCTCGAACGATTCTATAATCCACTTTCCTACAACATCGTGGCAGTCGTCGAGTACACCACGCGACATAATACTTTCAATGCCCTTCTTAAGACCACACAATACATATCATCAATGATTTTTACCGGGTAATAATATGCAAGAGCAAAAAAATACTAGCGTCGAATAATCACGATGTTCATGTACATCTTGAAATAGAATTACGCGACTTGCTTTTTTCATCGACATGTGACCAAAGACTTTTGATGTATTTGAGAAATTCTGTGTGGAACGCTCGATGTTGTAGTATTTAAATGAGGCATTAACATGTGTACAATATGGAGAGTCACGATGTTTTATTTAAATGCAAAATACACGCTCGCATCATTTTGTAACCCACGCATCTCCTCGCTTGTATCTTGTTCGCAATGCTCCTCGTGCCGGACACGTTCCTTTCTTTTGTTTCTTTTTCTCATTCCGTTCGACAAGCGAGAAACACGTTTTGGTACTCCTCGCGAGACTGACTCTCTGCATTCGAAAGTTCACTCAGTTATTTACATTACGCAGGCTTTACGCACGACACAAGATTTTTTGCCGATTCCCAAGACGCGTTTTCATTGCCAGTTATACGTACGCGACCCGAGTTCCGTTAAACCGACGATCTAGCGTAATACACGCGAACTGAGGAATCGCATGTTCGCTTGGATGATGTGTTCGATTCTTGAACTTTTCCTCACGTATCTGTAAACCAGTGTTTACAAATAATTGACAATTCTATTTTTGCCATTTTAATAATTAACTAAAGATTCTGTACATCATAACAAAATGTACGAATCACGAGTATTTTGTTTCTTTCATTAATCAAATAGACGTTATTACAGTTAAATTTATAATTCATGTGACATAGAAAATAATAAGAACCAATATGTACATAAGCAGTTGAAAATAATGAATTGATTTCCTGCAGTTAATTCCTGTATGCGCGTTTTAAGTTTAGACGTGGGTAATGAATTACCGTAAAAACGGAAACATGCACATGCAAGTTTTTTGTAAACGGTCACATATACCGGTTTCATATTATTCTTGGTCTATTTTATTACCATTAACAAGTCACGATGCTTGATAAGAGTTTTTATTCGCGGTAATAGAAGATTTTATATCGTGCGATATCAGTCGATTACCGGTTTTATCATGCATAGTATCGTTGTAAAAAGTGAATAAGAAAATAATCATATGACATACAAGTTATTGTTAATATTTATTATTTACGTAGTTCGAATGTAGTTAAAATTAAAATCAATAACAATGAAAAAGATGAAAAGTTCATTAAAAATATGAAGATTTGATGCAGAAAAGTGTTTTTATACATTAATGTTACGTCATGACATTTCTACATCGTAATATTTTCGTGCAGTAGAAATTATTGACGAAGTTATTCTCCTTTTTCACACGTACATGCATCTATGACAAGTCACGTTAATTTTTTATAGCGCATAGTCATTACCTCGTGTATCGTGATACCATTCATGTCAGTACATTATTCTCTCAGTATTTACATTATGACCTTAAAATTTGATATTATTTTTAATTACTATTTTTATGTGAATTTTGTGGTGGACGTTTGTTGGTTTGATGGGTCTGCAAATGTGCGAAAAAATGCCTCATCTTTATTTACAGTGAAACATTTGACATGTAACACAAATTATGAAAGCAAATCTTTTCTACAGTTCACCTATAGTTAAAAAATTATTTCTTTTAATTCTGCTTGTCGAAAAATTTCTAATAAAATTTTCAATGTAGAAGTCGTTGCCGTTGAAATTAATTTATAGAATTCTTTTAGTTACCAAGATAAGACAAATATATTTTTTGTTGCAAGTGCAGTGACCGTGAAGTACCGCAATACAGCTTACTGCAAATCTCTGTTTCAGCAAGAAATTCGCAACGACGATAAATAACGTTTCGATATAGACAAGCGCAATCATCGAACCAGTAAATTCCATCGCACGCGATCTCTTCGAAAAGGAAGCTGCGCTCGGAGAAAACAAATCATGCTGACCGAGACGACCGGTACGTTCCGTGGCCAAGATGGCGGATGATCAAACTCTCGATCGCAATTGACGGGAAAACCAGTCTTACCAGATCGGGGCGCGGAGAAATCGAGATTGTGTGTCATGGATCGCTCGTTATACGTACGCTCGCCGGGGAATTGTAGCAGGAAGCGACGCGGTTTTTTTCGGTGGGCTCGTTTTCGCCGGTACGTGTGATACAATAACATAGTGGAAATCAGCTACCAAGCGAGTCGGCTACCGAGGGCAACGGGCCCGGGCCCAGATGCTGCCGGGGTTACCGGTGGCGGGGCCTTGCCATCTGCGGACCCGTCACACCGGTCCCACTCTTGCTCCATTGGCGTCGCCAATCCCATTATCCCCGGCCCTTTCCTCCCTCGCCGCCTCCCAGAGTCTCCCCAGATTTCCATATTACCGGTTCTCCCATTCTACTCGGTCGTGCGCGATAAAAGCCTTGGCTATTTAACGTCGACGTTTCAGCCACGGTGTAATTTACATAAGCACCGTATACTTCGAGGTGTTTCTTCCCGACCTTTTTATTCCTTCGGTATTAAACTACGTACTGTCAATCCACCACGTGTAAATGCAAAGTTTCGATTTTAACGCGATATTCATCATCGTTCAGTATGAAATGCTTCTCGTTAAAATGCATTATTGAGTACAATGGCACTCGCGTATCTGTTGCAGCGGGACAGGTGTTTAAGTATACCATTGCTGTTGTCAGTGTTGACAACGTATCAATAAATGTGCGCAAAATTACCGAGTACCACGACTCTGAGACTACTAGAGTATGAATGAAAACTATGAGAAAATAAGTTATTAATCCCGGTGTCTACGAGTCTTTTCAAGATCGTGTAAAAAAGGGTGTAAAGATGGGGGAACAACGATGTGGTCTAATCACGTTGATTTATGATCTAACATCGTAACTGCTCTCGACAGTGCCACCGGATACAAATTTGCCAGTTGGCTCGAGCGACATCCGTCGCGCGTCGCCGTGAGGGCATCGGCTTTTCTTCGCTTACGTTCAACGCTAGATGGTCATACAAGAAAGGAACGTCCCACGCCATTGGCTGTTGGTTGAGCCGTTCGCAGCGTTCACACAGTAAACCGCAGCGACGAACGAGAAACCAAATGCGTTTAATAAGACATTGTGTATTCGGATGAGAATTCGCTTCGTTTTATCGCGTGCGTTAGCTCATTTAAAAAAACATACGTTGCCTTTGATTTTGTAACAGTTCTACATTGTACACATTAGGTGTGCGAACACCTTAATAAACCCGCTGTACCATTACCTTGTCTTGCCTATCTCGCCTTACCTCACTCCAGAACCCAGTACTTACCTCGTGCTTACTACCATACTTGGGTTCCATCGCGTTTCGCATCTGTGATATGTTAATTGTACATTTTAATTGACAGTCTAATTGTTTTTATTTTCGTATATTGTAGTTTCCGATCGACTATTGATTTACGTATTGAGGAACATAAAAATCTATTGTTACCTGTTACATATCCAGCTTTGTACAATAAGTCATCGTGACAGTAAAAATTAAATATTCAAAAATTTGGTTACATATTATGTACAGTTCACTGATGATTAAAAGCTACGTAACTGATAATAGAATCAGAAAAATAAAAGCGGCGTAGATTCGTTCATGAAAAGAGTTCCGTTTTATTAGAGTAACATATTGTAGAAATACAAAACCGTACAAAAGTGTATGTTCCAGTACGTCGAAAAAAATATATAAAACGAAAAAAAAATGCATTTCACGTAGCGCCATGGTAACAAATATTTAAAGCTGCTTACAAAACGCCGACTTTGTTTACTCAGTGGAGTTTGCATTGAAAGACAACAGAACAATAAATTGAATGATATTTCAAAAAATAAAAGTGCAAAAACGATATAAAAGATCGGCTTTCTTTTACCATCTTTATTATAGAAGCGGTATATACGGTAAAACTCCACGGCAAGACAATAGTGCAGGGATATGAATAGAAACGTATTGAATATGTGAATGTGAATTTAATAACTATTATCTATGACTAACTGTTTGAATACTAATACTCTTATTTTATATATACGTTGCAGTATATTATCTATGGTATTTAATGAGTATGAAGATTTATAGGAATTTAATTTTTGTCCACAATACTATTAATAACATAAATATATGAGTTCGTGTACATGGCATATTATACCTATACATGTTTAATATTCATGAGAGCTACGAATAATATTATATATAATGATTTCATTAAAAAAATAATTTACCTCGTTTGATATTTCTTGAACTATATTCTGTAATAAATTTGCACAGTTTATTTACCTTGTTCCAGTTTAGTATTTTACTATTACTTATTTTGTTTTTTTTAACATTTATTTGTACATATACACTTTTTACTTATACTGCACTTCTGCAATATTCGTATTTTTGCACGAGTAAAAAGAATAACCAGTTGCAGGAACAATACTTTAGATTACAATCGCCAATTCGTGTCATGCAGTTGCCATGCCATTTCTGTACTACGGAATATTATATTCATCATTGAAACACGCCTCACTTTAATCCAACATTTCGTAGCATTTCTGCCTATCTTCGCACAGCATGTTCATGCGGCATGTACACACATGTTTGAAAAACTACAGAGCAGCTGGCAGGTTCATCAAAATGTACAATTTTTATCACGACGTATTCCTTTCAAATTCAAATAGAATTCTTTGTATTTCGCTTTTTTAATATATATATCGCGCAGCGTGAAAGCTTCTTCGCAAGGCTCTTTGGCTTTAATGTGTACTCTGATCTTAGAGGAACGCTCGCGTGCATACCTAACATAGACCAAAAGTGGCACGAGTATCGCACACAAGCATATAAAGCAAATGTCATTACTACGGCATACACAGAGCTGAAAATAACATACACATCGCCCAGTATTTGTACATATCCTCGTGAAAAGACCATAATGCCTCCGCGGACGTAACCCTGGCGCATTTATGACAATAAATGAAACGAATGACGATTCGCTTCCTCTTTGACTCGACTTGTCTAACGAACTTGCTGACTTTCTCGTGTTTGGAGAGATTCTCACGTCACTACGTAATTTCCATATTTCATGTTGCGTGGTTATTATTAACGTTTCGTTACTCCGAATTGTAACGTCTTGAAACGTTTCTGCATACGAGGCTTCAAACTGCTATTTTTAAGACGTTGAACGACGTCAATTATAAGAGAAGTCCAGTTTTCATCACTCAGTGTTGCTCCCAATGAAAAAAAATTAACGAAATTTGCATCATGAAATGTCGTGTACCGGCGCGATACTCAGGCGTACAGTCTCCGAAGGGAGTGAAGGGTAGGTGGAAAAAATATATCCGAAAGATCCTTCCTTCTCCAGCGGGATACGTAATGGGCCGCAGCAGAACTTGCCACGGCTTCTCGGCCGGATTTAATTTATCGGATGCTCGGTCAAACACCGGGATAACAACCGCCTCTCCACGTCTTTCCCCGGAGCCCTGCGTCGACTCTCGTTACTCGGGATTTTCCGGGATCTTTCTGCTCCACTCTTCGCTTTTTATATCTCCGACTTCAAACCTTTTTTATCACGGAATCTACGGGTCGTAAGAAACTGGTGTAAGTGCAACGGTCGTCGTTCAAGATTTTGCGGAAACAATGACTTTGCGTAACGCCAAATGCGTGCGAACCTGACTCGTTCCTACGTAACGTGAGTGATGACACTGCTTTCATCGAGAAAAAATAACATTTAAGGGGGTGTAACAAAATTTTGTTCTTAATCGCGGCTCGATGCATATTTCTTTTTGTTCAGGATGATTCGGTTTACTTAAATATACGGAATCGTATTTGGAAAATGTGATTAAGAAAACGAGGTAGTGCGTAAGCAAAGTATACGTTGAAGTTACGAACAACGCGATGTTCATTAAAATTGAAATGTAATCCCACGCTAAATTTACTTATAAACATTCAACAGTTATCAAACAGCCATTAAAACATGAGTAAATCTAATCTCAAAGCCACGATTAATTATTCCGACGTGCCTTTCTATACTCTTTGTTCTCTCCCTCATTCAATCTCTAATTACACCATTCACCCTCGTGTACGAGAGATTCACGGGCGATCGATCCCTCGAGATATCGTGATCTCTTCAAGCAAGAAATTAAACCTCGGTCCGCCTCGGTATTCGTCGTGCCAGAGCCTCCCTTCACCTTGTCTCGATTTGGACAGGTGTGGCCCGAGCAGCAAGTTATTAGCTCGAAGTCCAAAGCCCGTTAAACTGACTCAAGGTCGGCCGGGAGAAAACTCTCGAGGTGGTTTGTTAATGGTGGTTTTTCGACCGACGTGAACTAGAGAAAACTCCCGCGGCGTGTTCGACAAAGGACAGTGAAAATGGGACAGGCGAGAACGCAGGGGACCGTTACTCTCGCGAGCATAACATTTCTTCGACGGAGTCTAGACGCCGAAATGCGTATTCTGACTTTTACCTGTCTCACACCCGCGCTTTTATGCGACAAGGCGGAACGTCGTAAGGACTTTCCAATTTGCTCGGCCCTTCGGAACATGTGTATTGCGTGATTGGCCACCACGGTGCTTCCCTCTGCCGGCAAAAATCCGTAACGACGATTGCGATGTTCAATGCACGAGACCGGAAATTCTTCTCCGGTTGTTTTGCATGCGCAAACAATGCAATTATGAAAAAGATAATCCGTAGAGTTACCAGGTAGCCAAGCGGCGCTTTCAAGAAAAAAGTCGTCTGGCATTCTCATTTGGAAAATAGGTTTCTTTTAACTTATTTTTAGATTTGTTTGTCTTGTTAGAACTATGCGCGATATTTAATTTACAAACCACAACTTCAGACATTGTTTACGCAAAAACTTTACTTCCTAGGACGGTTCAAGTTGAGATATATAGACCATTCTTTTACTTCCCATCTGCCCGACAGTAATAGAAGATATTTTCGTCCGTTGTTGTTGAATGACGAAGCACTGAAGAAGATGTTGCGTCGCAATTATCGTTTTTGCATGGACGCAAAAATCTCGATGACGGGAGTGCGAAGGGTCGGGTAAATCCAGATATGATTTCCACGGTCATACCTGACTCGACAGAGTAACGCGTCGTCTCGGTAGGTGGCACGGTTTTGTCGTTTATTTACGACACTATCCCGGAGTGAAACTCTTTTTGCGACGGCGAATGGCGGGAAATTGGAGAAGAAGGCAGATAACGCGATTTACGTATCCAAGATTGTGTCTGCTGAGGTGCAATCTTGAATTGTCTGCGACGGAAGGGTGCGGAACGAGATCGTGACTTTCCCCGACAAGGGAGGGCTGAACACTCGACGCACAAGTCTCTTACACCTGTTACTTTAATGCGTGTCCCGCGCGCGCATAAACTCCAGTGCGTGATAACTTTACTACGATAAATGTAGATTAAAACAATCTCGCATTCATTTAAATTGACCTTTACTGATTAAATTTTCCAGAATGGTTATCCGTCGAAATACGTTATTGGGTAACGTCGGTGACTCGCGGGATAAATTGTTGGCGAAATGAATCAAGTTGAGGTAGATCGTGGGCGGATTATGTTTATTACAGGTTTTCTACTTTAAAGTTACGCAAGGAGTGTATTCTCAAAGATACGTAAACAGTGGTTTATTCAATCGCTTGAAATTAGTACTCGGCGAACGCTGTGCTCGGAGCAATACCACAAACGACGAGGTCCCAGACGACAAATCCTATTACTGGTTTCTTTTGTATTATTAGTTCATGAATTTCTTAAGCACCTAAAAGTGAAACGATTGAAGTCTAAGTGTTTTTCTCATCGCTTCGCTGAAATCCGGTTATAAATCTGAGTTTCCTAATTACGGAATCTCTCGTTGCACGATGACATTTGCATTGTAAAGCCTCTTATGGAATGTAGATTTCAAAGGCACGACAGAATCTACTTTGAATCTTCCGATAACACCGGGGGAAAAGAAGTAAAACATTTATCGTGGCGCATTTACATGTTGCAGTTTCGTTCATTTTACAATTTCAGCAGAATTTTCATGCGGTGGTACAATGCTGGGATCGATTACTATAAAAACATTTTGCATGACATTAGTGCGTATTTAAAACGTAAACTGTTGATGATGAGCTTTAATTCTAAATAGCACTTTAAGCGGAAAAATTTTAATATGTAAAATTACATTAGTTAAGTTCAATATGAAAAAATTATGAATAAAAGAAAATATTTGTACACACAATTTGAATATAATCAGCGTTGCAGTCTATCAAATACAATTTTGATAGAAATTATAATTTGAAATGGATATTCCCAAATACATTATATCTTTTCTTTTTGAATAGCTAATTTACTAATTTTATTGCATTAAAAAAGAATATCAAGTATAATTTTGGATATATATTACACACTTTTCAACAAACAGGAAAAGAGTAGAAAACCGAAAAATGTGTACGTCATGGTTCAAAAAGTGTGTCATAATCGTGTCAATTATGATCAAAGAAAAATTTCCCGTCTATTCCGGGGACTGGATAATCGCAGTGGCGGGCCTCGCTGGCTTTTCTCACGTTCCTGGATACCTGTTGGAATTAAACGATCGGTATTCCCAGCAATCGGTGAACCTGCGATTGCCGAGCTCGTAAAGGAGGCTTCGACAATGAGACCCTGCCATAACTTTGCTCCTGAAAAGAGCTCGTACCTTCTTCTCATTCATCCCAGCGGAGGATCTTCTCGAGATCACGTAGCCACCGTTCCATCCTCGTATTCTTGACATTCCGGGAAGCAAAGCCGTCGAAAGTCCGAGTATTGCGTCGCTGCGATGCTCCCGTTAAATGGATGCACGGGTAAACTAGTCGTCCGTCGGAATTTCGTCGAAAATGCAAGTGGAACGTGGATCCTGCGTGCGGCACGTACAGACGACGAGGTATTCGGGAAATTCGTTAAACTCGCGTTGATTCCCAACCTTGACTGGACATCTTGCGCGAGAAACGTGTGCTCGGGGAGCTGCGTGCGAAACGGTTACACTGTATTAAATGCGGGAGCACGGAGAAACCGCAGGAAGACGGCTCCTTTTTGCCAAGGAAGTTACGTGGCACGTTTCAGGTGTCACGTTCGTGCAGAAATCTTCATTAGTTGGCGCAGGTGTTGAATTAGGAAGTTTTTGAATGCGAGATAATGTTAGACGACCCCAGCAATGTCGTTATTCGCGGTCACGTATGAAAGAATAGTGCGCGGCGTGTTTTGAGAACCTTTACACACCAACCGCATATTATTTAAATGGCGATATTTTGCTGAATTTTTGCTGAAGAAGTATTACTATTCAAACAATTGTTTATGTTTGTGTAGGCAAGGGGTTTCTCATCTGCGTAATATACTCGTTCCCTTTCGACTAACATTTAGGTTACTAATTACATATTTTCATTAAATAATTTTTCAACTATCATTGAGTATTATCGTCCGTAGTATATCAATAATCGATGTTTATCAAAAAGTGATTCTTCCCTGAAACTTCTTCTTTGATATTTTATATTCATTTGTCACTCCTGTATTAGAAATACATATGACTTATTTCCATTACTCTACTTTCGTTCATATGTACAAAATTAACAGTTTTTCCAAGATATTAATTTAAATCACGAGT
Organism: Nixonia krombeini; assembly: GCA_022817245.1. NCBI lineage: Eukaryota > Metazoa > Arthropoda > Insecta > Hymenoptera > Scelionidae > Nixonia > Nixonia krombeini. Next base: position 32,133 of record JABFPT010000306.1, on the reverse strand, counting down.
TTCCGATGAGTAACTTTTTCGTTAAGATACTTTATTATTCTAGGTCGTGATCCATTTCCCTGAGCAATGGACTCAATTCGACGTTTAATAAGAGGCGAGTAACCTCAATATCATACAAGTTATTGAAGTTTCGTAACCATTCTTCCTTCCCATTCCTCGTCTTGCCTCCTGATTTGCAATTTTTTTCGCAACGTCTCAGCAAGGAGTAGTTGCTCGGACTAGCTGCGGGCGTCATTGGCGTAACGGATGAAATTTACCTGCGAGCTGGTCGAGGTATAAACGAATTACGAAAGCGGCGCAACCAGGAACAACGAGAAGCCAGGTTATTAGCTTCGACCTTATTTATAGATATTGCGTTTAGACCACCTCGTACGCTGCATATATCTGCACATGTATGACGCTTATAACCGCTTGCAGACGGTTTACGCTGCCCGCTGTGCACTCGGAGTGCATCGTTCATGCAAGTGATGATTTTGCGCGGGTGTAAGGATCAGGCCCGTGTTCTGATAATTAGATGCCCAGAGCTCTGCACATTTTTTCTCATTATGCAACGCTATTGCGTTAAAACGCATTCAGTGTATCGCCCTTCCATAAAACACAACTGAGGTTTTATTTATTTTCGGTAATGTTTCATCAACGAATGGTTTCTTCAAGAAACAATGTTTTGTGCAAACTCGGAGTATGAGTAAATGAAGTTGAGTTTTCAAATGGAAACAATTAGGATTTTTTTATATTGAACATTTTACAGTAAATCAACATAGGAGTTACATAGCTACAGGTTGATGCGGCCCTGCGTGCATGCCTCCGTGAACAACTGGCGTACAGCTCGACGCATTTTAACGTAAATCCACGTAAAAGTAACAAGCCAAACATTAGATTTAAACTTCCAGCACCGAGCAGATCTGCTCTCCGCGTTGCTGCTTCTTTTTTATGTATATACGAGTGCACGCATGTTTACCGAGAGGAAGGCCGCGGGTGCGCGGGAAAACTTTGTAATGAATTCACCGCAACGAGGCCCGTAAAGAAACCCGTGGCTACGATCGCCAGGAATTATTATATCGCCGCTTCCAGTTAAGTCGTAGAGGGAAAAGGCACCCCCCACCCTTATACGCGAGAGGGAGTGAAAATGGCTAAGAGGAGATCGCAGCCCGTAAGTTGTGGGTGCACCCGCCATACAGCGCGAAGAAAAATCGTGATCGTAACGCGGGAAACGAGAAAACTAGATTTACTGCTAATGTACAGGCTACTGCTTTTTAATATTCCTCGGTTATTCATGCGGGACAAGCATATAAACAGCGCGAGCGTGGCGAAAACCAGGCGGGGGTGTGGGGTAGACTGAAGGGGTGAAAAGTTTGTTCGAATTGAAGCTATCAAAATATTAGCTTGTTTTTCACGGCATAGCCATGTCTTCTAGGGCTCGTAAATCAAAGGAGATTTACGAAAATTGCCTCGGCGAATTAACTTTGATGATAACTTATTAGCCATGATATTTTTCAATCGGCCGTAACCGTGGCAAACTTTGATCCCAAATTACAAGTTACTTAATTTTCACTGCGCAACGCGCATTTCTCATTGAAGATATGCCGGCGAATATTCGATAAGGCGAGTGGGAAAAAATTTGATGTTTTTTCCTGAGTAAAATGGAAAAGTCACGTTTAAACTTTTGTGGTTATATTTTTAAAGTCCATTCAATCATTAAACCTTGTTCTACTTCATTTGCATTGCGGTATATTCGTAGTGGAACGCAAAGTTATTTAACTCACAATTCACTGGATAATGAAGTACACTGCAAAATTTTGTAAGTGCTTTGACAAAAAGGTAGTGACTTTTGATAGAACTAATATGGGTACACATTACAATTAATTACCATATTTAAAAAATTCAAAACAAACATCATTTCAAGAAAACGTTTCGCAATGACCTTTCGGACTTCTGTTAATTAAAATACATAAATATTACTTAAAATACTTCTTACAACAATTTCCCGTAAATCTCGAGTTTAAGGTCCAATGAATTTTTAAATTCACTAAGCGACGTGAAAAATTCGTCTCTTATTTGCACGTGATTCCCGGAGAAGCGATAAAATTGAATAAAAATCATAACTCGCGCATTTTCCAGCCATCATTGCATTTTCCCCGCCATGACGAGTCTTCGTCAAGAAGTTAAGCAAATTTCAGTGTAAACAGGTTAAGCGGTCTAGCCTGACGGCTTCTTTCTGTCAAGGATAAGTGGCGACGATAGAGCTTGCTTGAAGAACTTTGAAAGAAGAGCTTCTCGTATCCCACGAAAAAGGAGTGACTTTTAAAAATCGCTTTATTGAAGATGTCTTAGACGAGCAAAAGTGACACAATTGTAGCACGCCAAAGCAGTTTCTTCTTATCTCGTTGGGAATGGCGGAGAAGACTTTTCTACAGAAGTCGATGCGCTTACGTCGGCGAACGTCAAAAAACAGACAAAGCCCCTGAGCAGCGCTTTAGATTTCCATTCGATAATTCGTAAATTCGAGCTCAACTATTCGTCGATTCCTTGTGTTTTTATGGCTGATGTGACCGATACGGGCGTTACCATTTAAACCTCTTTCTTCGGCTATAAAAACGACAAAATTAGATCGAAGTAACATTTTCGTATGCAGGAAGAAGAAAACTATGCACTTTTTTAACCTTTGAAAGTGAAAAGTGAAAACAGTATACTTTTCATTTTCTTCCTTTTCTCAAAATGAATTATTGAATTGGTAGTGACGTAATTATAATGATATAATAATAGCTTTTTAATTACTTAGAAAAGTTATGCTTTTTCTTAATTGATATTAAAAGGAGATATTTTTATTCACGAATATCTCAATGAATTGTTAAAACCAGTAATACGTACAAAACTGATATTAATTCAAACGTATTTGGTTACGTGGTACGTCGTTGCATCGCTTTAAATTTTTCATCTCGCCAGTAGTTACATAACACACAATACGCACGAGCTTTGTAAAATATCTCACGGGATATTACTAAAAAGTTATATATACTGCAGCAACACGTGATGCTGGTGCAAAATGAGTAATATTCAAAAATAGTTCATTTTCCTAATTAATTAATGAGGTCAATTATCAAGTGGGACAATAAGAATAAATCATGTCATAAGTCATGTCACTTCGATATTGTTGCTGTGGGAGTATTAGTAAATCGGCTACTCTATCCTCTATTTTCCATTGCTACTTGAAACAACTATAAATATTTTATAAACTGTGACTTAACAGCGGTGAATATATGAATAATCATAACATATTGTGGACAGGTCATTCTTGCTGGTTTCACCTGACAGTTAGATAAGTTTGTATTGAACAAATACAAAAAATGGTTTACATAAATGGCTTGGCACATAATCTTTCTTAGGAACGCTTGTACTTTTAATATTTGACTTTTTTCCAATTGTAAGTAAGGAAAAGCTGAGAATGCTCGTGATTGGCCGCAAGTTTTTGAATAGAAAACATTGAATTGTCGTATTTGAAAATTGATTGAAAACAATAATAATGTTACTTTCACCCTTCCAAAATAAAACGTATTACGCAAATGATTGTTTAGTATGAAATTAGTGACAAAAAAAGCGGGAAGCGAGCATCCGTGATGTATTTTTATAATTAAATTTTTAATATTCTTTCGTTGGTTCAACGGGAAAATGAGTTTTCGCAAGTACGGGGAAAAAGATAAGGAGGAGCGTGAAAAAGAGACAGACGCAAAGCTAAAAAGAGAATCGCGGGATGGTAAGAGAGTAGAGGGTTAGCCGCGGTAAGGACGTCGGAAAGTGTTTATCCTTGAGATTGGACGTCCCTGGGAGCCATCTTCGTAATCCCCTCGCGGCAATCTCGTAATCCTTCCTATAACTCGACGCTCCTTCCCTCCATATCAGAAAGTGGCGGACTATGAGACCACGATATTCTCGGATTCAAGTCCATTGTATCCGACACAATATTTTTCAGCAATTTCTGCCCCGCGGCCTATGCATATACGCGGCGTTTCCGACGTACCGTAATCGTGATGTAAAAGGCAGTCTCGCAATCTTTCTGTCGTTGACGAATTATTATTGCGATTGTGCAAGTTCATCATCGCTTTTTATACCATGAAAATTGCATTATTTGCGGACTTCAATATTCGTTATTGTTCCGTCGGAAATAACATTAAGCAAAGAAGGACGCACACAAATTTGTCATCTTTTACAATTTGAAAATTTGTATGTGTACTAGTGTAAATTTATAGCTTTATATTGTTGTATTTGAGAAAAAATGGGGTAGACGTTTTCTTTAACAAAAGTGCCCACTTTACCACAACTGAGGATCATATCGTAGAGGTAAACTCGTGCGCCATGAAGCAATCGGTTGGGCGACGAAAAATGACGCATAGCTGATGCACGCGCAGCCAGTTACCAGATGTCCGATTCCTCGAGTACCATACTATAAAAACTGGTTACTCACTTCGAAAATATTTTTCCATTAAAAAACGACGTACGATGGCAAAGGTGGTCAAGAAAAATCATACTCTAGGACTGTAGGAAAATTGTACACACTGGCAGTCGTTAAATGCTAAGCAACCAATTAACACTAAACCCGCGAAGAGATTTCGGCGCAACTTAATTCACGCTACGTAGTCTATGACTC
>JABFPT010000306.1:8632-22746 GCA_022817245.1 Nixonia krombeini | reverse complement strand
ACCTGGGTAAGGCGGCAGATCGAGAGTTGCGAGAAAGCGCCATCGTTATTATAAACGAGAATAAAGCTAGTAAATAGCAAACTCTATCAAACTAAGCGTTACATTTACTTTCGGTTCTTGCCTTAAATAATAAAGCCCTAAAAGTAAATTATCAATGGGAGGTTTCCATTTCTGCTTCTTTTTGGCATCTAAAGCTATTTGTTTGTACCCTTCTTTCTTTTACAAACAGATAATTTTCAAGTCGAGAATCTTCTTAAAATTCATGAGAATTGAATGGGGTTGGGATAAAGAGGGTTAATGAGCGTTTCTAATAACAGTAGTCTAACAACATTTATAATATGAGCGATCATTTATTCTGAAATGGTCAGAAAATGCAGGACTTTAAACCGCTGTAACGGGCCAAGCGTTTCGAGAACGAAGATGGATAGAGTGGGCGTGTGACGGACTGAACAAAGAAGCACGCGGTTGAAATGACCGCTGTCTGTTCTGGTGTTAAGAGCATTGTAGTAGATTAATGATAATTTCAGCCCTGGACCATTTCGTGTATTGTATTATTGTTATGATTTATTTCACGTTGCCGCATTCTGGCGACCTTTATTTCACCCGAAGGAATTAACGGTTATAATCCGATAACGATTATAATCTTATTTTTATCGCCGGTGTTATATCGTCTCAGCCAACAGGAATGCGCTATTATACGGACTCGAAATGATTCATGACACGTGACGAATTAAAATTCGAAGTGTCCCGAACACGTTTTGACTCGACGAAATAGTCTTTATTCGCGGAATGTACGTGATTCTATTTTCGTGTTTATTTGAAATCTGGAGCAAGCGAGAAAAATGCGAGCAAATACAGGGGCAACCCGTGAGCTACGCGCTACCGCGCGCAGCAGCAATGCAACTTTGGCGTCTTGTAGGTCTTCTGTGTGTATCGTACGGCCTCCCGTTAAGCTTAATACCGCGTCAATATTCCGTAAAAACCGCGTTTCTCCACCGAAAGAACGTTCCCATAGTCATTTCTAACGTAACATCCCCTTCCCGCATACGCGTGTAACCGTACTGGAAATATACGAGTCTAATCTGGCCATTGTACCCGGCGTAATCTTCTACTACGCCTATACTCAGGGCAGATCTTCAGATTATCTCCAAATAACAATGGAAAAAAGTCTTCAGACTCCTGAGAGTGGAGGCGGAATCTAATGCAGAAATAACGGACGTGACTATCACTTTCGTACGCAACATATTCATTGTTCCGACAATTCGATCGATACAAGTCGCTCATTCCAATTCTGGAAATCGATCAATGCTTCTCATCGAGAATTTGCATGCCCATCTGATCGCAAAAAGGATAGAGGCACCAAGAATGTAGAGAAAAGATGAAAATATATGAACCTACTGAAATGAAATCTGAGAATGGCATGAAAATAAAATTGCCGCGGAATAATGTTTGCATGGAAATATGGAAATGTACACTTTCATCGTAAAAAAAGGACGGATGATGAATCTATTCTATTGTGGCAATTCGCTCATGTATCCGTCCGTTCTTCCACGACACGTACTAGTACGCACAAATTAAAAATTGAAGTTTCATGTGCTTGAAAGCGGAGGGACAATATGTGATTTCGTACAGTGAGCGGAAATCCCTTCCTTTTCCCCCATTGGAAGGGAGAATATATCGTGATCGTAAAAACTGACACTGTTTGGAACCTTTTATGAGCTGGATAGAACTTGCTTGAGATTAAGACTAACAATTTTAAGAGTTTGAAATTTAGTTATTAGTGCAATGTTCTTCAATGATAGCGTTAGTCTGTTTAGCGAGTAGTACGACAAATGTAAAAAAGTCTGCGTCTTGCAATATTGAATCTAGTAAAACGTATCTTATTTTTGATGTTGACCTTTTCATCCCGTGATCTTCATCTGCTCTATAAATATTACGTACTTCACAAGACCAAATGCAACATCCTTTAATATTGTCTTGTAATATGCTTTTCTAATAACGTCTTTTTTTCATAAAACTTCCACAGTTGCGTGAAAGGTCAATCACCAAATACAACGGTAGTCTAGGAAATTGGGCCATACGTATCCTATTATCTTATAGAGTCACGTGCTTGATTGGTGCAATTTAGAGTCACCTTCAGTTGCACGGAAAGTGCACAGACAGTAATTTACTTGGATACATTCATTCGGAATAAACGATTCGCAATATTGCTGAATACGCGTTTCTAGCTTATGCCATGGTATGAGGATTGCGCCGTTAAATTATTTGACCGCGAGAGACTCCGACAGTAAATTTCAACAACGGGGCTTATTACTTCGAAAGAAACTCTCCATTCCTTTTCAGCTAAGCAGTCGAACGTTGCATTGCAATGCTTCGCGAACTTGCCTCGATCTTTTTACGAAGCCCATCCGCTCCGTGAACCGAATTACACGTTCCACGTGCATTTGTTCTTTATTTTCCGTTCTTGCCGAGGAGCGTTCGTTTTTTCAAGCGGCTGCGATTCACCTCTCGTGTGTATCCTTCGGTTTACGAGGTCCAGATGTCTTGCAGGCCGTACGTAACCGCCGAACATACGTGTGCCAGAGCCTCTCGTCTTTTCCGTCTCGCTCGTAATGCGAACCGTCTCAAGCATACGTGCTACGTACGTACGTAACGATGTCCAGGGGCGTATCGCGAAACTTGGACATACGACACGCTCGCCATAAATCTTCGAGCAACCCTCGTGAAATGTTCCTCGGTTTGAGGAACCAGTTTGCTTCGCCGACGAGTGTGCCACATGCTCTTAGCATATTAGGATTAGCCGTGTGCGAGCAACAGGCCATGCGAGCATGATGAAACATTCAGTACAGGATTGTTATTCTTCTCGTAGCCGTTTCATGACGTCCTTGGCGAAAAGTTTCCAAGAATTTTACTACTTCAGGAATGTCCAGGAAAAGTAACCCCGATGACGAACATTGCAAATTGCAACAATATTAAAGTTGGAGTGCTGTACGCTTGTTCGCAATAAACTACCCAAAGAAAGTACGGGTTTAGTCGCTTCGGGAAACAAAATTAGTATCATTTAAGCGGGAACTCGGTAAAAAGGATTAAGTTTATTAATCAGTTTTCACAATTAACATATGCGTCCAATTATGCAAGGGATAATTGATACAATTTGTATCACTTAACGTAGACGATGTTCTTGCCAATTAACAATTACCTACGTTGTTGTTCGTTCATGAATCTTCTCTATTATTACATTCCACAGACAATTGATATTGGCCGACTGTAATTTCGGATAATGGACCCATTTTCGATTACGCCTCTGATTTCAAAGCCGTTTAATTTCGGCGTTTGGAAGTCGCCAGTTTTCAATCAGTGGTCGAGGTCACTTAAACATTCTACCGCTTACCCCCGAAACTTTGGAAGTAATTAAATTAACCATATCATGCGCGAGGAATCCGCGGAGCGAAGTAGAGATGGCCTTTACACTTGCCTCGACCCGATTTCTAATTAATCGCGGCGGCCGATGTGGAGGAGGGCAGGCGCATGAAAGAAAGCAGTGTCATTCGCAGCGTCGCGATTCTCCGTCAGCGAAGTTAAACCGATGGTAATGGCACAGTTGCAGGGTCTGTGTATGTGCGCACGGCCGCCACGAATAGGTTTTGCATCGCCGAGGAGACGGCGGAACGACAGCAACGAATGTCCTACTCAAACGATTCCATTTAGAGGCGAGAGGATGGGACGGACAGTGGAAAACGAAAATAGTAAGAACAGCAGAGAATGTGCCGGAATGAACGCTCGCTCCGACCAAACGACTCGCTAATACGCTCACAAATCGACAGCGGCGAGCCGAAAGAAATAGATCGGCTCACTAATAAATACACGAACCGCTTTCATTTGCTGAAAATGGATTTCTAGAGAACATTAAAATTTTTCCACGGTTCTCTCTTTTACCGCGTACCGCACCATCCACATCGGATTATCGAGGAAATGGCGAACATCGACGATTTAAATACAGTGCTAGTAAAATTATTCATCAAGTTATCGAAGACACGAATGAATTGTTTAGCGACCCGTCGCGGGTAAACGCACATGTCACATGCCACAAGTTTATTTCTGGAAACCAGATCGATAAGTTTAGTTTAACATGCAGCATTTTCAAGTTGGCCAATTTCCGAACATTACACTATTTTGTTACACCGCCGCTTTTAATGAAGTTCGGCAAACTAAATTTTACCAAATATTACATTACCTGCGAATCAATTTTACGGAGGAGGAAAATAATTAATTCATTCGTTATACGTTCCTGTATTTATTTAAAGCGTGATTCTGTAATGAATGGAAAATGTCTGCGGTAACCTTGTTTACTCAAGATTGTTCCGCGAGTCGGCGTAACGCGGTGGGCCATTGTCGTAACGAAGCGAGTCCGCGACATTTTTCTACGCGTTTGCATGTAAAAGGCACGACACAGTAGCGGCGGGGATAAACCCGGGGAGACCACTTCCGCGACGCAATACCTGTATAAACCCGTTGGCAATATCCCTTAATAGTGCAATGTAGGATAATCGAGGAATTAAAGTAACAGGCGGTGATTTCCTTCGAGTGTCTCGGCGTTATTTTCCGATTTTCCGCGGCCGTTACTTCTGGAATTATAACCGCGATTTTCCGCGGCACGGTCGTTTCGCGTGGGACGTGGCTTGCCGCGGTTGCGACGGCAGGGGGGAGTGTGAGTGGCGCATTCAGCGGCTGTTTCTTTCGCACTTTTCTTACTGGAGAAACGTCGCACCGTTTCATCGTCGGAATTTTCTATAATGGGTCGGCTTGAGAAACACGGCGACTCGGGGGAAATGCGGCGCGTTTATTCTAAAAGCACGGTATTCGAATGAGCCGCGTCCGACTTGATTGCTCGCAATTACAGCTAGATTTTGAAAAGTTGCATCTCAGCCAGGAAGCTGTAAACATTCAATCCTATTGAATGGGACGTAATCATAATAAAGTTTATTCCGTTTAAACGGCGTCCGCTTGTAACTACGTTCGTTTGTGCTTCAATAGACGCGTTTAATGTGCGAAAAACGCAATAGCGATTTTCGGGTCCCGAAAGAAGCACACCCTTACTGATATTCCTGTTCCTAACGCGATTTTCCTGCCATTGAAAGAAGACAATCGAAATCAATAACATTTTCATTTTGCGTGAATAAAACGCATTTTTCTGCCTAGTCCCGCGATTCGTACACAGGCACAATCGAATTTACTCGAAATGAAACAGAGCCAGTGCCAGTGAAGTTCATATTCCGTTCGAGCAAACCACGCCTCGTGGGTTTAAAAATTGTAAACAAAAATGGACACCATAGAGAACTCGCGCGAGTAATTTTACCTTTGGACAGCGTACCATTTATTTTTGGTGATATTCAATGTCATTATTTGCTGCTTTGAATTGTGCTCGCGAGTATTATTTTAGAAAAGATAAAACGCGTTTTGTCCGCTTCGTACGCTTGGTACTTTTTGAAATATGCAAAACCCGACTTTCGTTAAATATGTTACACTTGATCGTTCCGGCATACCAATGTGCGTGATTCGTTAAATCAATGAGTTATAAATAAATAAACGGTTTGTTCGAGTGTTGAACAAATATACCTGATATTAGCGTTTCTTTTAGCGTCGCAATAATCATCTGTTTTACACACATTCTACATACAGCGGAACAGACATTTACGGAATAAAAATAAAGAAAAAAAATGTTCATAATATGCGTTACGAAGAAAAGTCGTCAGAGCCTTGTTCGTAGTTGACTTCTGTTATATTACCGTTACCTCATCAGGAAGGAGTGTAAAACAGCGAAAACGTATACTTTTAAATGAAAAACGAGAAAACGTAGAAAGCGATGTCGCATAAAATACAATTCAAATCAACATAAAAAAGGTACCGAACGCGCGCACATTGTAAAATCGAACTAAAATCCAAATGAATGTTTTATCACCGGGCGAAATTCGCTTAGCGAAGTGCGCGCTATCAAAGCTCGTTGGTCGTTTCACAATAAGTGAAACGTCACTCGTAGCGGGGATACGCGCGCGCGCGCTTCTTCATCTCTTCCTTTCATTTCGCGAATGCACGTGAATCGCGGCGACTCGCGTGCAGTTTCATAACGCCAAGAGCGGCGATTGCGGCCGGCACATTCGACGAATCGCGTGTCTCCCATTTACTTCCAATCCCGGCCACTGCCTCCGCTTCTTTGTCAGCCCGACGAACGAATTAACTCGCCGGTCGTTGACAAAAGTCTTCCATGGCTCGGGCCAATCCGCCGCGGGAGCTGTCGCCCGTGGCAAACGGAATTTATTAATAGCCGGTGGTAATTACTTTGTCACGAGAGCGCACGGTACGTATTAAATCTTGGGAGTGACAATGCGCTGGCGACAATGGAAAGGTCCCGATCACAATGCTCGGCGAGAGCGAGCCGGCTGTGAAAAATCGCGAGGACGAGTCGCTCGTGTGAATCCGTTGCCACAAATCGCTCGTCGCTGTTTTGACGCGCTCTCTTGATGGGCTCGTTAATGGATTTTTAGAAAGCGCGTGCCCGCCTCGTCTAATGGGTCAGAGCCGTAATGGGAAACACGGAGGTCGCGATGAAAACGCAGCGAACTCCGGCGACCGTTCGCTCTCCTAAGAAACTCTCGCAAAGAGCGGGTTGGAAAAGGTTTCCGCGATACTGGGGAAATAATAACCGCCAGGAACAATCAACGTTTTCTACTCTTGGGAAAAACGTTCGGGGCTAGAATCATTTAATTAATCTGATTTTTACTGAATCCACTACATTCTCTCGCTTGGAAGAAGTAATGTTTAATTGATGTCGCCCATTGTGCGAGAGGTTTCAATTCCCTTTATGTAATTCTTTGGACCACGTTCGACATTTTATTCATGTTAATAAAGTTTTGTTGGTTGAACTAAATACCTCAATAGAAAATATGCATGTTTATACGCTAATGAAATCGAAATTGAAAATTCTACCCTTTGGAAATATTTACATAACGTTATTACATTTCTGCAATATTGAAAATTGTTCATTAAATGAATTCACTGTCAAGTTTATAATGATACATATTTTGAAAAATGCAGTTATCGTAACTGAACTCCAACCCAATCATTATTTTCGTTACTACTCGTAAATCATTATTTCGTTTATGCTGCTCGTAAAATTAATTCATTATGTGCATGTATCTCATTGCACAAATTAACGTTTTCGTGAACACTCTACACTTTATCATTTTATCCTATAGAGCAGACGTTTTATAATACGGACGAGAAATTGTTTGGTTAATCGATTCCAAGAGATACCAAATGAAAATGTAGGACAATTAAATACCTTTCTATATTTTCTTAAAAGTATGTAAAATACGACTAACGCAGTGTAATGTAAAAAAACATCAGGATCTCCGTTATAAGCAATGCGAAAATTACCATCGAAATTAATCCGAAAAGTATATACATTATTTCTCGAATTCGCAATTTTCGTGTTAAAAACGTAAATAGAGTCGTAATAACAGGCTAATTAATGTAAAAATATTCAAAAGTACGGCGTCTCCACACATCTACGATTATAAATATTTCCACGTGGTTCTCTCTACGTTTGTTTACCAATGCACGACAGGTAAAATATTCCGTCATATTTTACTATATGACTTCGTGCCGTATCTCCCGAATACGATTCCTATGTTTGGATGGACTTCACGTCCACAGAAAGTGAAACGAAGGATCGCCGATATTACGGAATAAATTCGCTGAGAATTTGTAGCACGATATACGCAAGCGTTCATTGTGCGTATAAATTCTCGCTTGCACGTATCGTAAAATCGTTATGTCGCGGCTCAATAAAGATCCGATCTGGCGGTGTACGTCGAATACGCTGGTCGTAGTACTGGTAGTACGTTGCTCCTTGCACTTTCTAATTCAGTCGTAGTATGGTTGTAGCACGAGTACACGCCGCACAATGGCGCGAGGTGTTCTTGAACGGTTAAAACCGGTTTCCTCGGTTGTCGTAACTGCTCACGCCGTGCCATCGCTTCTACGACATCGCCGCGCAGGCATACGAAACACCTACGGAACGTTTCAAACGAACATTTCGCTTCTTCTGCCTTTGTTTGCCAACGTACAGTTGTTAAACATTTATTTATTTGTCAAACGCCGTAAATGTATTAATATTAATCAACATTAATGTATAATAACAATTTGTAAACAAACTTACATTTCCCACTACTTTCTTCTCCAGCTTTTCAACAATCTGCGAAGTTCCATAAATATTAGCGTATCGTAATGCATTTTCGAAGGAACATTTTGCTGGTTTTGAATAATAATCTGTCGCTGCAACGTGCGTGGAAATTTGAAATGTTGAAAAATTTCCATCGCGCTGTAGGTCGTGCTAGCTGACATCCGGTCGCGCGTCACAGCCCGACGTCGGTTTACTTCTCCCGGACATGCTGAGCGCAGATGTTACAGGCGTTAGTTCTACGACCAATGAAGTTTTTATTCTTCCTCCTAACCGACGATTCCCTGCCTGCACTTTTGACGCAGTCACGACGCATGTGTCAAGATGGTAATTGAAACTCGCTCAACGCCAGTCGTCGCCGTTCGTGCCTCGTGTGTAACACGATAAACAAATAATACACCGTTTCGTAATCAATTAAAAAGAAAAAGATGACGCTTCAATTACGAGTAACGCGTTACTTCGTTACGTCACTGTTATTACGAGCATCTCTTCGGTTATTAATGCGCGAGCGAAAGGTCGCGCAGTATTCGTATCTGTGACAGCCGTTATTTAGGTGAACTTTTCATCGAAATGCATAAAGTTCAAGTCATATATTGTTTTATAAGACGTGTATTTGTTGTAACTGACATGTTAATATGTTTAAGTCTCTTATCGCTTGAATATTCAAAGCGCCATATCAATCATGGAAATATCGCGTTTGGGCACTTTTAGTTGCGTTTCTATTCGCGTCCCGCAACAAGCTCCACTGCTTTTGTATTTATATATATGTGCGCGCTGCACGCAATACACCACACTGAGAAAAAAAAGTTTATGTTGTCTCAGCGAAATTATCGTGTTCACTTGATTATGTTAAAAAGCTTAAATTATATGGTCTGATATATCAAACGTAAATGCGTTTTTTCAATAAAGCACTTCTAATAATTTGTATTGTTCGAATAACGTACTCAAAAACACGATACCCTTAATTTCCATTTCGCGCGTTTTCTTTGATTTAACGAAAGACGCTTACGACGGTTCGACAACTATATTTTCTTATTTTCTATTATATAAATGACGAACTTTCTAACGGAATCGCAAGAAAAGGGGTACGCAGAGTTAGCGTCCTAAATGCTGATCCAGTTTAATCCACTTTCGCCAATTATCAAAACAATTTACGACCAAGTCTCTCCTGCAATGAAAGCTTCGCGCGCCGTGACTTTTTCGCGATAAGGCGATAAAAGCAACGATGGGCCGCGGGAACGGTTCCCGGCCGACTTTACCCGCGGTATGAAGAACGAGAGAGAGGCCATCCGCCGGATGCGCGTAGTTTTTCCAGCTACTATGCACTTCCGGTCCATGAATAGGTGGCGGTGAAGCGTGCTGGGCGAAGCGAGTAACCGCTTAATGTCGATGAATAAATATCGATGCAATAATAACCGCACGACGCAACGCGCGTGCCGCGTTGAAACATATCGAATTCGCGATAATGCATTTAACTGGAAATACCGCGGATCAGCCGTGCCGCAGCCCAGCCAACGGTTATTGCGAATGAGAAAGACAAGGCGAAATAATGCGAGCGACAATGACTCGTTAGCCGTCAATGTAGCACGCGACGATTCGATCGAAGTGCTTGTAAATCGAGTTAGTGTCATTGCACAACGTTTCTTGCACACTGAGTCATCGAAGAATCCGTGTTGTTGACGGTTGATTCGATCACTTTTCTTATTGACTTTTTTGCAGCGGTGATTCTATTTAAGAAGCATCGGCTGTTTAACTGGGTTAGAGGATACTGATAACGAGATAACTTTTATATGTTATTGTGATTATTACTTGATTTCAATACACTAATTTCAGTTATATGTTATATTATATTAACTGCTGTAATATTATGTAGAATATAAGAATTGTAGGAATAAATTAAACAAATATTCTTATTTGACAGAAAAAAAACATTTAGATTATCCATTAATATCCAAGTCGATCCATTACCTCGAACTATTTTTATATTTGGTAGGTGACTGCACGATATCAAGTGCAACTGCACTCATAAATTATTCGTGCCCTTTATTATGTTGTAATTTAACAACGAGTAGTGTAATTAAAATATATTTCCAATAACATTGCTTTGACTAATGAACCGGAGATTTCGGTAAACAATACAATAATGTGATTTGCATAAAGTAATTTTCATCACGTTACTCAGCGAATCGTAAAACAGCCATACGGTAAATAATACCTGAAAAAGTGTAAAGTAATCAGAATCTTCTCATCTCGGCGCCGCATTTCCTACACGACATGCACGAAATAAAATGCGATATTACATTGTAAAGCAAGGAAATTAATTAAAACTATAGACTAATAACAATCTTCTTAACTTACAATTCTACGTGTAATTAAATAACGACTTACTTACTTTTTGTTTTTATTCATTACTTACTTCTCGTAGTTTTCTTTATGTACAAGAGATTGTAGCAACTCTTATTTGTCATCATGCATATTTCAGCTGTTCGTAATGAACGTTAAGTGGTGTAAATTACATTGAATACAAATAGATTCAATCGTTACGCGAAATAATTTAATTAAAGACAATTCACGAATTAAACGCATTATTATGACTGTTATCGTTTTTCAGTGGTACTCAATATTTAATTTACGACATTTAGTTGATCATACATTTTCCGCTATTTTAGTCGTAACAAATGTTCAGGTATTCCAGATGAGGGAAACAGTTATCCATGTTCTCTGTATTCGACAATACCCTTTAATTAAATATACGCGACTTTATTCACATGAGACATGTCCCGTCAAATGTACTTTGGAAAGGTTTCGAGTAGCGTGGTTATGAAGTGAAAGTGTAGAGCAATAAAAGCAGAAAATATGTCAAAGCACAATTTAGGTCTGGGCAATGAAACGCAGTAAAGAATTCGCGTTTATAACGCGTGCTTCTTTGTCGTTAGTCATAATTTTCATGGTGCCGGATCAGCTTTAGTGCATGTCATAAAGTTGATATGGGGTATATCTTCAACGTATGTAGAAGCGGGAAACAGTATCTCTTTGCGTCGGTTTATTCCGAGCTTATTCGAATTTCGCCCGGCTACGTCATTAATATCAGCGTCGAGATAAAACCAAAACTTTTGTAGTTTGATGGAAATTAAATCTTCGGATGAAAGTAGTAAGCACTGGAATAATTAACTTGTCTCGGTGAATGATTGGAAGGATAATGAAGTATCTTGATTTCTAGTTTAAAGTTCCTCCGTCGTTAACGAATGCTGTAGAGCAGAGGTTATGGCGGAAAATATAGCCCACCTCTTTTATTCAACATAATTCGAGGTATAATTTATCGTAATTTATACTGTTGATTATAACTCACCGTCATAATATATTATTTACTTGACAAACGTAAAGTACATTCTAAATAAAGTAAACATACACAAAGGTTTCATAATTCAATTAAATATATGACTTTCTTAATTTTATAGAATATATTGACAATAAAAAATTGAAACAAAACAATTCAACATATTTTTACTTATTCTGGTTTTATAATATATTTTAAAGTATCTACTGCAAATAGACAGAGAAACCTGTTATTCTATCAGCGATTTTTTTAACTTCTTACGTCATATTTTATTAAAGAATCCAAAGAGGTTCGTACAGTCTCAGGCTTAGTAAATATACCATATAACTCAATGATTTTGATAATGAACAGATCTCGAAAAAAAAAATCGATTTCCACCCAGTTTGATAAAATATGTTTGAAAGCACCTGCAACATATGTCTTCGTTGACTGGACATAAAGCACGCGAAGAAGAGAGAGAGAGGGAAAGAGGGAGAGAGAGAGAGAGAAAGAGACATACTGGCTTGCCTATAGTCTTTGCAAGTTCGATATTACATAGCGAGTGTGCTTTTCGCTCGGAAGTTTTCCAAGATGGATTCTTCGGCATTGAGAGTCATGTTGCGCGAGAACATCTTTTCACGGCTGGAACATAAATACAGACACGTTTATCTAGCACGTTCTAGTTGAACTATGTTTTTGCCTCTGGTGCGTTTCGGTTTGCTTCTCTTTTCTGCCTGCAAATATAGAGTTAACTCACTCCAACGGCAGCTCAACTGGAAAGGTATACTCCGCGATATTTTCTACTACCATGACTTCGTCGTATCGCAATTCATGCTTTTAAATGCGGGCAAACAGGGCACCAGATCGTTTAGCGACAACAAACAGGCGAATCCTGCGATGCCGCTTACGTTCATTTGATTAAATCGAGAGACACCGTCGTGTGGATGTGCAAATCTTTCAGAAAAGTACGTCAGCGTGATTATCCCAACGGAAAGCCTGTAAACAAATAACCGGCGAAAAAATGTAATCCTCTTAAAATCCGACACAACAGACTTCCTTTGACCATTTTTATCTTAATAAATTTGAAAAGGCTGGTATGAAACAAAGTACTAAAGCTGCAGCGACACTCTGGAAAAATCGTTTGGTTGACTTTAGTACACCGATGTTATTTTATTAATAGATAATAACTAGTATAGTATTAATCCTATTAACGAAAACAAATAAAGAAAAAAAAGTGTAAAAATTTATATAAAATCAAAATTTAAGGTGATTAGTTTCAAATGAATATTTATCTGTTACTAATTCGAGTGGCACAGTCGCTGCCGAGGCAGAAATTTCGCGCGAACAATAAATAACGTAAATCTTGGAGGAAATAAAAATCCTTAAATGTAGACGGTACGACGTTTCTACTTCGCCCACGTATTTCATAATAAATTTCAACGACTGTCTCTACGAAATAAAAGCACCTTTTCCGCGCTCCACGAGAAAGGGCTTTTTTACTATAGTTTTGATTGCACGGCACGTAGTCCGCGTGATACCTTTCGATCTTTAATTTCTACATTTCCCTCGCTAGGCAAAGAGCAAAAATACATGAAAATCGTTTTGCACGTTTAATGGCTTAATCTTGCCAGGTGGCTATTATCGTGATCATACGTCGTTATTAAGGAGGACTCTCCTGTAGACACTTAAGCTATTAAAGAGTGGAAAAATAAAGCTTTGTTCTTTTGGCCACCCGAGCTATGGGGTCGACTAATTGTGAAAGTCAGAATTTATTGCGTCTACTGCTCCTTTCGCGAAGAAAACGCTGTTTAAAAAGTGATTACGTACATGTGTAAGAGGACGTGTACATTTGAAAATTACATGTCCACGCGTTATTACTTATAATAATGTAACACTCGTTAAAAAGGGAAGTTGCTATTTCCTGTAATAAAGAAATAATAAAAATTAATTCAAAAGCAACAAAGAAGAATATTTGTTGAATTAATTATTGCGTTGTTGGCTTTCGTTAGTATATTCCATTTTTGCACAGGATATGGTTATTCCTGTTGTAGAGTTTTTCTTTTTCTGCAACGAGCAGAGCATATCGTGCTTTGTGTCTTGCAGTAAATTTTTTCGAAATGAATACTTTTTCCTTTATCGCTTCTTTTAATAGGCCACTTTCATTAAAATTTTACTGGAAATTGGATGGATTCTCTTGCAACAGTGGTTCCTTGCTTAATAATAACCTCGATTTAATTCATTTATCCGTTCTACTTTATTAGCATTATGTTTAGAAATACACGCTCGTGAATGGACGAAGGAAATTTTCATTTAAACAAAAATAGACTTTTTAATTCAAATTATATGTATACGATAATGCGAGAGTGACTTTTTTCAGCAAACCAGAATAAACTGAGTTTATATTCATGGAAGTTGATTTCGAGAAAACAAGTAAACGACCATTCAAAGATCACAGGCAACTATAAGTTTCAATACATTGACGTGGCGTGATTAAATGTATACTACAAACAAACAGTCGAGGGCTAATTAATTAACTATCGAGGCCGTGACCGTCAAAGA